>CAMZMU010000082.1:11809588-12006489 GCA_947311845.1 Poa pratensis
TATGCATGCTTTACCTCTACTCAGTTATATATCTTTCCAAAGTGTCCACCTTTTATATTCAGATTTATAAGAATACTCTATGACCATTATAGGATGTTTTTACTTTTCATTATGCATACATTTGGTCCATAGTACTTTCTTCTATGTTACACTTTGTGAATTGTCATTGAACATCCTTACATTGAATACTTGATATCACTTCATAATCTATCTTGTATATTGCTACTTCTTTGAAGAATGAATCATTTGACTCTATGTAGCAATAGTAATCATCTTTGATATCCTTTGATAATATTAAAATGCAAAGTCCATTTGACTCTATGTAGCAATAGGTTAAGCTTGGGGATGTTGATGCATGTAAAATGCATACATGAACTTTGCATTATATTACTTATATTTCAATCATATTTGCATCATATAAGGGTTATATCATTGTTTTATATTGATTTTGGGAATATTTCACAGTTTTCCCATTTATTTAGAATTAACCCTGCAGAACCAGAAAACCCCTTTTTCCATGTTTTTGACTTTCAGGGACTCAAACGACGTCCAAATGACCTAAGATTTTACGGGGACCAATATTTGGAAGGAAGAAGACGTACGAGCCAAGGATCCGCGAAAAAGGAAGTCCGAGGAGGGAATTAGGTGTTCCCACGCGGCCAGATTCCCTGGCCGCGTGAGGCACCCTCTTTTCCCCCTCGTGGCTCCGATGCCGTCCGTTTTCGTCTCCGTGGCTTCGTCTTGACCTAAAACCGACTATAAAAATAGTCCCCCGAGGAGTTTCACGAGGGGGCGGCGGAGAAACACAAAACCACGAAACAGAGAGTCAGAAGGCTGTCGCCGAAGAAGATTGGAGGGGGGAAACGCCGCCGGATCACCTCCGGAAGGCTCCTCCATCCCCCCTCCGGAGTCTCCGTCAACACCACCGTCAAGACCAGCACCATCTCCATCACCATCTTCGTGATCCACTTCACCCCCTGATACGTCTCAAACGTATCTATAATTTTTTGATGTTCCATGCCTGTTTTATACCAATTGCTACATGTTTTGCATCTAATTTATATCACTTTTATACATTTTTTGGGACTAACCTATTAACAAGATACCGAAGTGCCAGTTCCTGTTTTCTGCTGTTTTTGTATTCCAGAAAAGCTAGTCTGGAAATATTCTCGGAATTGGACGAAACTACACGGGGGTCCCTATTTTTCCAGAACACGCCTGACGGAGCGAAGGAGCAGCAGAGGAGGGCCACCAGGAGGCCACACGCACCTAGGGCGCGGGCCCCCTCTGCCGCGCCCTAGGGTGGTGTGGGCCCCTCGGGGGTCCGCAGCCGCCGCCCTTTCGCCTACTTATTCCCCCCGACGTGAAAACCCTAAGGACCTGAGCAAATATCCACGAAAAGATCCAGAGACGCCGCCGTCGTCAACCCTAGCTCGGGAGGGTTCAGAACCTCTTCCCGGCACCCTGCCGGAGAGGGAAATCGTCACCGGAGGTTTCTACATCGCCATGCCTGCCTCCGGAGTGATATGTGAGTAGTTCATCCTTGGACTACGGGTCCATAGCAGTAGCTAGATGGTTGTCTCTCCACTTTGTGCCATCATGTTTAGATCTTGTGAGCTGCCCTACATGATCAAGATCATATTATTGTAATGCTACATGTTGTGTTTGCTGGGATCCGATGAATATTGAATATTATGTCAAGTTGATTATCAATCTATCTCATATGTTATTTAAGATCTTGCATGCTTTCCGTTACTCGTAGATGCTTTGGCCAAGTAGATGCTTGTAACTCCAAGAGAGAGTATTTATGCTAGATAGTGGGTTCATGTCTCCGTTTAACCTGGGACAGTGACAGAAAGTTCTAAGGTTGTGGATGTGCTGTTGCCACTAGGGATAACCTAACGATGCTATGTCCACGGGCATATGTGTTTGTTTACATTACGCACTTTACTTAATGCAATTATCCGTTGCTTGCAACTTAATACCAACGGGGGACTCGGATGACAACCCGGCGGTGGATTATTAGTCATAGATGCTGTTGGATAACGGTCTATGTATTATGTCGTAATGCCCAATTAAATATCATAGTAGTCAACATGTCATGTATATGCATTGTCATGCGCTCACTATTCGTCAATTGCCCAGCTGTAATTTGTTCACCCAACATGTTAGTTATCTTTTATGGAGAGACACCACTAGTGAACTGTGGACCCCGGTCCATTCTTTTACACTGATTAAACAACCACAAACTGCAAACTGTTCCTTTTTCATTCTCTGCAATTTAATACTCATTTTCCACACCATACGTTTAATCCTTTGTTTTCAGCAAGCCAGTGAGATTGACAACCTCACTGTTTCGTTGGGGCAAAGTAGTTTGATTGTGTTGTGTGCAGATTCCACGTCAACAGTCCAGACTCCCTGCGACAGCTATTTTTCTGGCGCCGTTGACAACCTTCTGAAGAGTTGCTGCTCCTACTGGTTCGATAACCTTGGTTTCTTTCTGAGGGAAAACTTGCTGCTGACTACATCATACCTTCCTCTTGGGGTCTCCCAACGAACGTGTGTTTCACGTCATCAAGCTATTTTTCTGGCGCCGTTGCCGGGGAGACAGCAGTCTTCTGCAAGGGGAGTTTCACGCTTCCAATCTCTTTACTTTGTTTTTGTCTTGCTTAGTTTATTTTATTTTATCTTGTTTGCTTTCAATTATCAAAAACACAAAAAAATTAGTTACTTGCATTTAGTTTATTTTCAGTTTTGTTTTCTGTTAGTTATCATGTCTAGCTCTGCTCCTTTTCCGTAGTGCCACCTGTGGGAGAAATTATTACTTTTAGGCAGAAAGGTGGGGAATCCTTTAGGAATGCCTGGGCGAGAATTTTGGAATTGCACAAGAAGGTGCAACCTAAGATGGATTTGAGAGTTCTTATAAAAATTTTCTACCATGGTTTATTTTCTGTCTATCAACTTGCTCTAGATACCATGGTAGGGGAAACCTTTTCTGAGATTGATTCAATGAAAGCTCATAATATTTTGAGTGGTTTGGCAATTTTTCCAATGTGGATGAAACTGGGGTATTCGCTAAGCTAGATAAAATAGAAAAGTCAATTGATGATTTAACTCTGAGCCATAATTTAAAGAACAACCTTTAGTTGAGTTAAAAAATGATTGGGAACCATTCATTGAGATTAATATTGGTGATGAAAAGTTCCGTGCCTACTGTGATCTTGGTTCTACAATGTCCATCATGCCAAAAATGGTTTATGATTTATTAAAATATGATAATATGGTTAGTTACCCTGTTTTTCATTTTCATGCGGATGGAACAATCATAAAAAGTATAGGGATTATTAACGATGTTAAGGTTACTATTCAGAATAAGACTGTCCCTGTTAATTTTATGATTCTTGCAAAATCTCCTGGTAATATTGTCCTTGGAAGGCCCTTTTTAAAGAACAATGGAGTTTTATTAATGCAAAGTATGGGTTTATGAAATTCAATACTCCTATTAATCGAAGGTTCTTCTTTCCAATTAAGAAGGACGATCCCACCGAAAGGTTGGGAGATTTCAATGTCTTTGGTAATACTTGATGCATGCTTTGTGCCTAGCTAAAAGGCGTTAAAGAAAAGCGCTTATGGGAGGCAACCCATTTTATTTTTCTGCAATTTTTCTTTTATTGAGTCAAGGAGTTTGTTTACTTCTGTAGCAACTCCTTTGTATCTTTATTTTCTCGCATTGTTGTGCCAAGAGTAGCCTCTAATGATAAGATGATGCTTAATTTTGATTGCTGCGCAGAAACAGATTTTTGCTGTTCACTGTACGAAATTCCTAAAATCACCAGATTGTTAATTAAATCTGAAATTTTTGTGCGTAATCTTTATGAATGTCTGAAACTTTCATTAGTTCAGAGTTTCTCGATCTGAGCGTCGTAAGTGCCTCGAAAAAATTCGTCTTTGCGGACTGTTCTGTTTTAGACAGATTATGCCTTTTTATTTTTGCATTCTCTCTTTTACTAGTGTTGAGTGAAATTCTTTTTTGGGTGGAAGAGCTTCACATAACATCAGTGGCTGTAGCTAATGTTTAAAGTAACAAATCATATTGCGTCTTTATAGAACATGTGAATTTTTGATTATGCACTAACCCTCTAATGAGATCTACTTTGAGTTTGGTGTGACGGAAGTTTTCAAGGGTCAAGAGAGAAGGATGATATAATAGGATCAAGAAGAGTGAAGAGCTTAAGCTTGGGGAGGCTCCCATGGATCTCCCCAGCATATTTCAAGAAGACTCAAGCGTCTAAGCTTGGGGATGCCCAAGGCATCCCCTTCTTCATCGTCAAAATTATCAGGTCATCTCTAGTGAAACTATATTTTAATTCTTTCACATCATATGTGCTTTTCTTGGAGCGTCTGTGTGCTTTTATTTTCAGTATTGCACTTTTATTTTCAATAAAGCTTGACTGGACCCTAGCATTCTTGATTGGGAGAGAGACACGCTCCGCTTTTTCATGAGAATACTCCTATTCTTCACTTATATTTGTTGAGTATTCATATCTAGCGCTGTTCAGCTTTTAGCTCTTGTTTTCATGTATCTCTTGTCAGAGCTATTAGCTTTCTTTTGTAGAAAGTACTCTCTTGCTTCACTTATATTTGTTTGGAGAGTTGATGAAATAAATTGATTGGTGTTTGGTTGGTTCAGAAAATGTTGCATGTGGTAATTGGTATAAGGAAAAACTTGCTTAATCTTGTAGATCACTAAAATGGATAACTTTCATGATTAAATTGTGCATCACATGAGTTAAGCCTATTAGTGAAGAACTACCGTAAAGCTTGTTGAAAATTTGGTTTGCATCGGTGGTACCTCTAAGGTCTAGATATTTTCTAATAACAGGGTTTGGTTAACAAGGAAGACGGTATGAAGTCTTATAACGTTTGCAATATGTTTGTCATATAAAACTTGGTGTACGGGTTGATATTCTTGTTTGCTTACATAACCTTGCTAGCCTAAACTCTGTACTGAGAGGGAATGCTTCTCGTGCATCCAAATCCTTGAGCCAAAATCCATGCCATTTGTGTCCACCATAACTACCTATATGTGGTATTTCCTTGCCACTCCAAGTAAATTTTTCATGTGCTACCTTTAAATTATTCAAAATGTTATTATTCCCTTTTTGTGTCAATGTTTACTAGCTCATGAGGAATTAGTGTGGTTATTCTTTATTCTATTTGTCGAGTGGACTTTTACACCTGGACTAGTGGCATATACATCCGCTTATCCAATAACTTGCAAAAAGAGCTGGCAACGGGGTGCCCAGTCCCAATTAATTACAACTTTAACCAATTAATTCTCTTCACACTTTTGCCCTGATTCATCAGTAAGCAATGACAAACAGTGAAATACCTGAATGTGTGTAAACCAAAGAGAAAGAGGGATGATCTGCCTTGCTGGTAGAAATAACGTCCTTCATGGGAGCCGCTCTTAAAAGTCCGTTCGACAGGTAGAATACTGTTCTCACCCGCTACCATTCGTTGACAATTAACAAACACCTCTCAAAAATAGATACTCCTCCATGGTATGTGATTGATGGAAGGCACCCGAGGATTCGGTTAGCCATGGCTTGTGTTAGCAAGGTTGGGAGGAGTATCAAATATTTTATGCAATCTCTATATGCTTTCAAAAACCTAAAAGCTCTAGCACATGATTTAATCCCTGCTTCCCTCTGCGAAGGGCCTTTCTTTTACTTTTATGTTGAGTCAGTTTTCCTATTCTTTCTGTCTTCCACAAGCAAACACTAGTGTCAACTTTGTTACAACATGCGTTATATGCAATGTATTGGACTTGTTATACTACTTTGTGTTGACAATATCCATGAGATAAATATGTTGAAAGTTGAAGCAAATGCTGAAACTAAATTCTTCCTTTGTGTTGATTAAATACCTTTTGTTAGAAACTATTGCTTTATGAGTTAACACTTATGCAAAACTGTTTGATGCTTGTCTCGAAAGTACTATTCATGAAAACGTTTAGCTTGTGTGATTCATTGTTTACTCATTATCTATTTGGTAGCAAATTATAGACCATTGACTTGGATCACTTCATTCATTTACATGTGCCTTGCAATATTATATGATCAAGATTATGATAGTAGCATGTCACCTCAAAAATTATTTTGTTTTTATCGTTTACCTACTCGAGGACGAGTAGGAACTAAGCTTGGGGATGCTGATACGTCTCAAACGTATCTATAATTTTTGATGTTCCATGCTTGTTTTATACCAATTGCTACATGTTTTGCATCTACTTTA
The DNA here is from genome assembly GCA_947311845.1 of Poa pratensis. NCBI lineage: Eukaryota > Viridiplantae > Streptophyta > Magnoliopsida > Poales > Poaceae > Poa > Poa pratensis. The sequence goes on from CAMZMU010000082.1 coordinate 11,815,886, forward strand.
TATCACTTTTATACATTTTTTGGGACTAACCTATTAACAAGATGCCGAAGTGCCAGTTCCTGTTTTCTGCTGTTTTTGTATTCCAGAAAAGCTAGTCTGGAAATATTCTCGGAATTGGACGAAACTACACGGGGGTCCCTATTTTTCCAGAACACGCCTGACGGAGCGAAGGAGCAGCAGAGGAGGGCCACCAGGAGGCCACACGCACCTAGGGCGCGGGCCCCCCTCTGCCGCGCCCTAGGGTGGTGTGGGCCCCTCGGGGGTCCGCAGCCGCCGCCCTTTCGCCTACTTATTCCCCCCGACGCGAAAACCCTAAGTACCTGAGCAAATATCCACGAAAAGATCCAGAGACGCCGCCGTCGTCAACCCTAGCTCGGGAGGGTTCAGAACCTCTTCCCGGCACCCTGCCGGAGAGGGGAATCGTCACCGGAGGCTTCTACATCGCCATGCCTGCCTCCGGAGTGATGCGTGAGTAGTTCATCCTTGGACTACGGGTCCATAGCAGTAGCTAGATGGTTGTCTCTCCACTTTGTGCCATCATGTTTAGATCTTGTGAGCTGCCCTACATGATCAAGATCATATTATTGTAATGCTACATGTTGTGTTTGCTGGGATCCGATGAATATTGAATATTATGTCAAGTTGATTATCAATCTATCTTATATGTTATTTAAGATCTTGCATGCTTTCCGTTACTCGTAGATGCTTTGGCCAAGTAGATGCTTGTAACTCCAAGAGAGAGTATTTATGCTAGATAGTGGGTTCATGTCTCCGTTTAACCTGGGACAGTGACAGAAAGTTCTAAGGTTGTGGATGTGCTGTTGCCACTAGGGATAACCTAACGATGCTATGTCCACGGGCATATGTGTTTGTTTACATTACGCACTTTACTTAATGCAATTATCCGTTGCTTGCAACTTAATACCAACGGGGGACTCGGATGACAACCCGGCGGTGGATTATTAGTCATAGATGCTGTTGGATAACGGTCTATGTATTATGTCGTAATGCCCAATTAAATATCATAGTAGTCAACATGTCATGTATATGCATTGTCATGCGCTCACTATTCGTCAATTGCCCAGCTGTAATTTGTTCACCCAACATGTTAGTTATCTTTTATGGAGAGACACCACTAGTGAACTGTGGACCCCGGTCCATTCTTTTACACTGATTAAACAACCACAAACTGCAAACTGTTCCTTTTTCATTCTCTGCAATTTAATACTCATTTTCCACACCATACGTTTAATCCTTTGTTTTCAGCAAGCCAGTGAGATTGACAACCTCACTGTTTCGTTGGGGCAAAGTAGTTTGATTGTGTTGTGTGCAGATTCCACGTCAACAGTCCAGACTCCCTGCGACAGCTATTTTTCTGGCGCCGTTGACAACCTTCTGAAGAGTTGCTGCTCCTACTGGTTCGATAACCTTGGTTTCTTTCTGAGGGAAAACTTGCTGCTGACTACATCATACCTTCCTCTTGGGGTCTCCCAACGAACGTGTGTTTCACGTCATCACCCCCCTCATAGTTTGAGATTGTTCGAACCCTAGCTATTGTCTAAGTACTATTCTACATGTTTGTGAATTCCTACTTGTCATTGTTTTGTGGGGAGATTATATTTTCAGATTGTGTTGTATCACTTATACCATTGAATCATATCATGTCTTCGCGTTGTGAGTAGTTCTCTCATGTTCCTGGGGGCATAGGATGGATTGGCAATGATTTCCACTTAACATGTATTGAGTATTTGGTCAAGTTTTTATCTTTTATGGTTATCTTATTGTGCAACGTATGGGTGCACACATATGTTGAGTAATGCATGAAGGTGATCACACTAATGTGCTGGAATGGGTAGGACCTGGGAGGACACGTAAACCTGTGGTCTAATACATGAAGTACCATTAGGAGGGGATTTATATCGGGGATCTTAGAGTTTAAGCCTATGGTGGGACTCTATGTCTTAATAACTCTTGTGCAGTCATTTACTTGGCCATAAGAACCATCATAAGGGGTTTAGTTTATTTATTTAGCTACACCTAATTATGGCTCCGTCCAAAGAAGATTAAAACTTGACAAAATGTTTACCTTGTTGTTCTAGAAATATCTATGCCATGAAATCCATGTAGCCCTTGCGAACGTTTTCCACACATAAGAAACACCCACTTAAGCTTGTCCTCTTGCTGCATAGAGGATTGGGCTTTCTCTCTTTGAGAGCTTTCACTCATCATATTTTATTTTCAGCTTTTTTACTTTATTGCAAACTCTACACCAAAAACAAAAAAACACTTGCATCATTTAATCATTTTAGTTTGTCTAGTGCATAGATAATAAGAGAAGTGACACTCTTATTTGAGAGGATAAATACTTATACCTTCTACTCCTCGTGGGATCGATACTAATACTTACACATTGAAGATTTCAACGATCCCCTATACTTGTGGGTATCACATAGCAGCGCTAGACAAGAATACTCAACAAGTATAAGTGAAGAACATGAGTATTCTAATGAAAAAGCGGATCGTGTCTCTCTCCCAAACAAGAGTGCTAGGGTCCAACTAGTTATGACCAGAGAACAAAACATAAACAAACTGAAAATAAAAACACACAGACGCTCCAAGAACATCACTTATAATGTGAAGAAATAAAAAAATAGTCTCACTAGAGATGACCTGATAATTGTTTGATGAAGAAGGGGATGCCTTGGGCATCCCCAAGCTTAGACGCTTGAGTCTTTTTGAAATATGTTGGGAAGGTCTAGGGGAGCCTCCCCAAGCTTAAGCTCTTCTCTCTTCTTGATCTTCTTTTATCATCCTTCTCTCTTAGTACTTGAAAACTTCCTTCACACCAAACTCAGCATAAATATCATTAGCGGGTTAGTGCATCAAACATAATCTCACTTGGTTCTGTAGAGACACATCATAAACATCATTTTAAACATTAGCTACTGTTTACTAGCCTTATGTGAAGCTCTTCCACCTTTAAAGAATTTCACTTAACACTTGTAAAATAGAGAATGCAAAACAAAGACAGAATCTGTCAAAACCAGAACAGTCCGTAACGACGAATTTTTTCGAGGCACTTACGTCGCTCAAATCAAACAACGCTGAACTAACGAAAGATAGGTAAATAGCTCAGGATTCTGCACAAAACATTGCAGATTGAAATAATGTTCCGTGTTTTTTCACGAATTTTTACCGTGAGGCACATAAATCTGTTTCTGGGCAGCAAACTAAACTTTTAGCATATCTTGCTATTAGAGGCTCTTCTTGGCACAACAAAACGAAAAAATAAAAGATACAAAGGAATTGTTACAGAAGTAAACAAATTCCTTGACTAAAAACTGAAAACAAAAGATAATGGGTTGCCTCCCAAAAGCGCTTTCTTTAATGCCTTTTAGCTAGACTGAAGATTTTAATGATGCTCTCATAAGAATAAGAGTTGAGAAACAAAAGAGAGCATCAAGAGGCAAATATCAAACACATTTAAGTCTAACCCACTTCCTATGCAAAGGAATCTTGTAATAAAATAAATTATCAAAGCATAAAGCAACTAGCATAGGAATATGAAACAAATGCAACCACAAAACTTTCAACATAAAGAGAGCTGTTTTAGTGACTTGAAAACTTTTACAACCATATTTTCCTATCTCATAATAACTTTCAGTAGTATCGTGAACAAACTCAACAATATAACTATCACATAAAGCATACTTTTCATGATCTACAAACACATAATTTTTATTAAGCTCAAATACACTGGGGTCATTAAACCCACTCTTGACAATAGTAGTATAATTAATATCATCGGCAATATAGGACCATCATCAAGAGCATTATCATATATACCAGTAGGGAGCACCATTTTATTTCCTGTTATTTCTTCTTTATGTTGAGTCAAGGAATTTGTTGCTTCAAATTTATCAAAAGAAGATATTTCAATAGAATCATGAAATTCAACAATATAGCATTCTTCCTCCTTAGGTAGGCATGGAGGGTAATCATATAATGTAAGAGTTAAAGATTTACTATCATTAGAAGGTGGATCCCCTTTTGTCCTTCACTCTCCTCCTCTTTTTCATCCAATGAGATCACAGTTTCAGCAATTTCTTCTCCCACAGGTTCCTGCAAGGCATATATCTCTTCTTTTGGAGGAGAGATCCTCTCAAGAAATTCAGTAATGTAACAATTAGCCTTATAATTATCAAAGCAATATTTAAGTATAGCAAGATTATTAGGTTTATAAAGGGTAACATCAATATCAATAATCTCAAACAAAGCAGCAATTTCATAGGCCCCCTTAAAAGCGATAAATTCTTCAATTCGTTCCACATCATAAAAATCATAATTTCCTTTAGCATAAGAAGATAAGATTTCATTATCATTGTGAACACATTGGAAAGGAAGGTGACGCAGTCCACAAGAACATTTTACATCATAAAGCATACATAAATCCCAGGCACATGAATTAACTTTCTTAATGAAAGTCCATAATTTTTTTCCTTTCCAGTCAAACGGTGTTTCTTAAAATGTTTTTGTTGACCATCTGTGAACCCACCATGCCAATAATATTTTGTATCAAAGAAAGAAGCCATTGATAACAAGTAAACAACTAGACATAATAAAAAACCAAAATAAACTAGGTGCTGAAAAATAAATTTTTTGTGTTTTTGATTTTTAAAAGCAAACAAGATAACATAAACTAAGCAAGAAAAAAACAAAGTAATGAGATTGGAAGTGTGAAACTCCCCTTGCTGTAGCCTTTGACTCCTCGGCAACGACGCCAGAAAATGTGCTTGATGACGTGAAAACACACGTTCGTTGGGAGACCCCAAGAGGAAGGTATGATGTAGTGCAGCAGCAATTTTCCCTTGTAAATTCTACCAAGGTTATCGAACCAGTAGGAATCAAGAGAGCTTCAGAAGGTTGACAACGGCACCAGAAAATGTAGCGTTTTGACGGGAGAGAAGACTCCTAACAGCGCCAGAAAATTTGGTGGTTGTCGCGGACCTGCACGCAACACAATAAAACTATTTTGCCCTAACGAAACAGGAAGGTTGTCAATCTCCCCGGCTTGCTGAATACAAAGAACGTATGGTGTGGAGAACAATTATAATTGCAGAAAATAACAGAGAAGAAATGATTACAGAGCGTGATGGAAACGGTGTTTTTATCAGTGTAAAAGAATGGACCGGGGTCCACAGTTCACTAGTGGTGTCTCTCCATAAAAGATAGCATACATGTTGGGTAAACAAATTACAGCTGGTCAATTGACAAATAGCAAGCGCATGCCAATGCAATATATGACATGATTGTTTATTGTAGTATTTATTGGACATTACATCATAATACACGGACCGCTTACTAGCTGCATCCATGACTAATAATCCACTTCCGGGATAGCATCCGTGTCTCCCGTCAGTATTAAGTTGCAAGCAACGGATAATTGCATTAAGCAAAGTGTGTAATGTAAACGAACGCATTAGACTTAACAGCAGTACCCTTAAGCTAAGCATTAGTTATTTTATCCCTAGTGCCGACAGCACATCCAAAACCTTTGTCGTTTCTGTCGCTCGAGCCCAGATTTCTGGAGGCATGAACCCACTATCGAGTACAAATACTCCCTCTTGGAGTCACAAGCATCTACTTGGCCAAAGAATCTACTAGCAACGGAGAGCATGCAAGAACATAAATAAAACGGTAGATATATTGATAAACAACTTGATCATAACATCACTATTCATCGGATCCCAGCAAACACAACATGTAGCATTACAATAAGATGATCTTGATCATGTTAGGCAGCTCACAAGATCTAAACATGATGGCACAAAGTGGAGAGACAACCATCTAGCTACTGCTATGGACCCGTAGTCCAAGGATGAACTACTCACGCATCACTCCGGAGGCAGGCATGGTGATGTAGAGCCCTCCGGTGATGATCTCCCTTTCCGGCAGGGTGCTGGGAAGAGCTTCAGAACCCTCCTGATCTAGGGTTGACGACGGCGGCGGCGACGGAACTTTTCATGGAATAATGATCGGGTGTTTAGGGTTTTCGGGACGAGAAGATTATATGGGCGAAAGGGCGGCGCGTGGGGCTAGCCGAGGGCCCCACACACCACCTCGGCGCGTCGGCCAAGGGAGCCGTGCCCTAGTGGTGTTTGGCTCCCCTGGGTCGCCTCTTCGTGCGCCCTTCGGACTTCGTCTTCGTGTCGGTGAAAAATAGGGCTCCGTTGATTTTCGTCCAATTCCGAGAATATTTCCCGACTAGCGTTTCTGAAACGGAAAAACAGCAGAAAACAGGAACTGGCACTGTGGCATCTTGTTAATAGGTTAGTCCCAGAATATGCATAAAAATGATATGAAGTGTATATAAAACATGTAGCAACTGGTAAAAACATGCATGGAACATCAAAAATTATAGATACGTTTGTGACGTATCAGGGGGTCGAGTGCAGGAGCTCGCCGGCCAGGAAGTTCACCAGAGTTGGGGACGGGGTTTAGAGAAACCAGGGCGGTGGTGGACCGGTGGCGTCTGCGGCTTGAGCAAGGTGGGGCGCCGAGGCGACGCGACGATGCCTGCGGGACGGACATGATGGAGGCGATGCGTGGTGGGCTTCGGCCCATCCCTTATTTCTTCAGGCGTCGTATCCATAGGCGATGCTAAATGCGTCAGATAGGTGCTCCCGAAAATGCCGACAATCGCTATTCTAAGCTCGTTGTAGTGAATAGCGTCAAAACGCGTACCCCTCCAGACGCATCGCGGGCTGGCCCACACGGCCAGAAGATGAAGAAGCGGTGCGGTTGACCGGAGCGACGTCGCTGGAGACCAAGAAGATCAAGGTTTGAGCGACCTCGCTGGAGACGGGGACAACGCGGTTGGCCGCAGCGTCGTCGTGGAGGGGAGGAAGAGACTTAACTTTGGGGGGTGCGGGTGGTCGCTGGCGATGAGCTTAGGGTTAGGGGTGCGGGAGGGGGCTAGAGGGAGGCGGTGGGCAGCGGTGGACCGGCGGTGGGAGGAGCGGCGAGACACTGCGTTATCGGAGCCGGCCGCGTGTGGCAGCGGGGGCAAGCAGCTACGGTGGCAGCGGAGGGGATCGAGGAAGATGCGTTGGAAACGAGCGCAAGGTAGAGGAAGGAGTGGAGCGGAGTCGATGGGCCTGTCCCAGCATCCCCTCCTTCGGGCGTTGACTCACTTGCTGACGCAAAACACGTAGAATAAAAGCTCCCGAAAATGATGGTAGGACCTAACCAATGCTAATTGTGTCAGTTAGCAGCAAAACGCGTATGTAGGACACCGAAAAATGGTTCAGATTTAAAAAATATTTAAAAAAATCAAAATTACCAAAAAAAAGGAATGTTTTTCTCTGAACTAGCAGCCAGAAAAGGAAAAAAAATCGCACCAAAAGGAAGAGAGCTCATGTGAGTAGACTGGGACGGCCAATCGGAATGCATCGTCAGCTCGCGAACTGGCGCGTGAAGCGCCGAATAGGAACGCCCGGAAATGCCCATGGAACTGTTCGCTTCAACCAGATCCATTCGATGGAATAAGTATATTTTTCACGCCCAAATGTCACCCTATGGACAACATTCACTCTCAAATGTACCAAACCGGATGAATAACTCCCTGGCCTGGTTTTAGACGGTTTGAGCGGTTCTGAGGTTAACGTGGCGATGACATGGCGCTGGCGTGGTGGTTGCCGTTAGTGATGGACATAACGGAGATAACGGCAATTTTGTTTGGGCATGGGACCCACCTGTTATCTTTAAATAAAGCGTTTCCACCGTTCTTCTCGTGTGTTCTTCGCTCCCAACCCTAGGAGAAAATCCCCTCTCTCCATCTCTCTCGTCCGCCGCCGCCGGATCTCGTCTGGGGCTGCCGGAGCTTGCGTAGGTGACCGCCATGGCCTCCTCGAGCTCGATCCGTTCGTCTGTACGCCGCCCGTCCCTGTTTATCCCTTTGATCTGCTGCCCCGACTGTGGTGTCGAGGTGAAGCAGCACCGTTCCAGCACAAGCCAACATAACGGTGGATCTTCTACAGCTATAAAACGAATGGGGTATGTCCTGGAAATCGACATTGCTTTGCATTTTTTTTTTGTGGCATGCAAATTTTAGTGCAAGAACTGGTTGTCTTTTGGGCAAGAATTTGTTCGAGGCTTTGAATGTCTTTTGTTTCTGAATTGATAGAGGGGGGTGCAATTTTTGGCATTGGGAGCTCGAATATGTACTGTACTTGCTGGAGAAGGACTATCTCGTACGTGACCGTGCTATCGAAGCATTTGGATGGGCAGAGGAAAGGAGAGAAAAGCTGGAGCTGAAGAAGAAGCAATCTGCAGCCACAGATCTTGGACAAGAGGATAGGATGATGAATAGCATGAGGTTCGTGGGTGAGCGACTGACAGAAGCACTGCTTCTTCTGAAGGTTGTTGTTGTGCTTATGGTTGTGGGTTGTGTGCTGCTTGTCGAGAACAAATGAAGCATGTAGTATGTGTGGAAGATGTAGTAGTTGCAAGATGTAGTAGTTGCACAACTTGGCTGTGGTAGTTGTAGTAGCTTGAACAAATGATGTAGTAGCTTGTTGCCTTTGCCAATCTTCATCCTCACTGGAGTTGCTTCCTTGTTCTTCTGGTAGTGGACCATCACATCAGATCCAGAAGCTTTAATCATTGTATCTAATATGGGTCTTGGTGAACTCCTTGCTGAAGTACTACAAGACAGACAGAGCAACAGATGTTCATACCAACATTCAGAAAGAGATGGCAACATTGTACTTCAAGCAAAAGATATGTCATACCAAGTTTCAGTAACTGTGTGCTACTACTTCACTAGTCTTACACTAGCAGCAAAGCACATGCACTACTCCTACACTAGCAGCAATTCAGAAGCTTGAAAGCACAATTGCACACATGCACTCACCATTTTTCCTCTGCCATGCATCCCTCAGCACTTGCGTCTCCTTCATCAAACACACATATATTGGTGTCTTTGGTGCTTGTTCAGCACAAATGTGCCTCAGAAGTTTAACTTCCTCAGGAAACAGGGGAACACGAGTGGGGAACACACAGAAAGGGTCGTAGCTGTCCTTGCCTGGATAGTTTGGACCAACATTCAAGCAAACAGATAGTTAGCAAACAACACAATGACCCAAAAGGAGCAGCACAAGAACAGAACAGAAAAACCACCTCGAATAATCATGTTGTTCTCACGTTCCCAAATGCATGTGTCGCAACCGCAGTCCGGAACATCCTTCGACATCGATTTATTTTCAGTGGAGGATGAATCATCCTCAGACATTGAATCATCTTCAGAGGATGAATCATCCTCCTCAACCCTTGGCATCGGATCACTCTCCAAATCGGTATCATCGAGAATGATGAACTCAACCTTTGGCGCCATGGTCGGACTTGCAAAATGAAAACCCCAAATCGAAGGAATAAGATGACCTGAATCTCCAAATATGCAGCAAAAATAGCTACAACACCGATGGATCTACTCGACGGCCAATATCCTAACCCTAATCGACGGCCGCCGCACCCGCGCATCGGAAACCCTAGCTACTCCGCCTGCGAGATGGATAGGAGAGCTATACATAGTGAGCGTGTGAAAAAAACATACCTTGCGAGGATGGCGGCGGCAGGCCACGATGGATGCGACCGGCATCGGAGGCGACGACCGGCAAAATCGACGGTCTTCTCCGCCGGCGAGCGAGAAGACGACCAGCTCGAGGAGACGAGTAGTCGAGTGACAGGAGAGTGAAATTCGGGCAGAGGTAATTTTTCAGATAGGGGAATAATAAAAGAGGTGAGAAGACGCTGACATGGGGCCCACCTGTCAGTAACGGCGTTAACCGAGTCGCCACGTCACCGCCACGTCAGCGAGGCTTTCAATGTCCAAAACCGACCAAATTCTACCCAAAACCGACCAAATTCGATAAAAACCACTAACATGGGGGTATTCATCCGGTTTGGTACATTCGAGTCCATAGGGGTGAAAAATATACTTAATCCACATTCGATCGTCTCGAGGCCCATACACCTACTAGGCCCATGAGTTGCCATGAAATCAATAGGCCCGACTAACGAATAGCCCATTACGAGCAGTCGAGCACCACCGTCCCGTCGGGGAGCTCCTTGTTGCCGCGTTACGCGAGCTGGAGTACGCTCCGCGTACCCTCCCAGCGTTGCGCCGACGCTATTGGGCCACGTTTAAACTGGGGAAGTGCGTCCTCACTTCCGTCGGAGCTCGATCGGTGGACGTGTGCGTCGGAGGACATTCCTTAATTACGTGCATCAATTCGCTACGCTGCGTGGGCATGGTCCCCTCCCTTTCCGTCGCGAGTCCATTCCAAACGTCTACCTTTTCCAGCACGAACGATCGAAACAAATCGAGCCCTTAATTAATGGAGTACTATTTCGTTGTTTCTTCAGATATTTAAACTGTTTGGTTGTTTTTCTGATTCAGTAGCATATTTGAACGGTTTTGTTTTTTCTCTGGCTCAGCGTTGGCAAGTTTCGCTGTCTCGTGGTGGTTCACCCTGTTTGTTTGCTTCTTCATTTTGTGCAACCTTTGAGTAGATTTAGTTTGTTCAGCAGAAAAATAGTTTGGACGTTTTTAAAAAAGTTGGTGATAAATGTATGATTGGTGAAACAAAAGAAACAAATATTCCATGAATTTAATATGCGATGATGTTAAAAAATGGTTCTGAAATTAAATTACAAAAATGAACTATTTCAGAAATGATCAATTTTTTAATTTGGAAAAATTTAAAAATGGAACAATTTTGAAGTTGGAACCATTTTCAAAATGGAACTTTTTTAAAAGGAACCATTTTTTAATGGAACAATTTTAAAGTTGGAACCATTTTTTAAATGGAACCATTTTTAAATTTTGAACCATTTTTAGAATTGGAACCTTTTTAAAATTCGGAACAGTTTTAAATTCGGAACCATTTCTAAATTTGGAACCATTTTCAAAAAATGAACATAAATTCGAAACCATTTTAAAATCGGAACCATTTTTAGTTTGAAAGCATTTATAATTCGAAACAGTTTTTGATTTGGAACTATTTTCAAAATTGAACCAAATTTGAATTTGGAACCATTTTAAATTCGGAACACTTTTTTAGTTTTGAAGACTTTAGAATTTGGAACCATTTTAAAAATTGAACCAATTTTAAATTTGGAACCATTTTTTAAGTTGGAACCATTTTCAAAATGGAACAATTTTTAAATTCGGAACAATTTAAAAATTTGGAGGAGCCATTTTCAAAAAATGAACATAAATTCGGAGCTATTTTTAAATTTGGAACCATTTTAAATTGGGAACCATTTTTAGTTTGGAAGCATTTATAATTCAGAACAGTTTTAGATATGGAACTATTTGCTTGTCCGGAAAACTATTTGACTTTTGTTGTACTTGTGTTGAATCATTCCAAATTTCAGAATCTCCAGGGAACGGATTTGTAGTCTTGACGGTTTTTGGAACCAATTAACAGAAAACTGGTCTTAAATCATATGAACATATTTGGGTGTTGAACGATTTTTGAAAACCCTAGTGAACAAAATTTAGTTTTTGAAAACTGGTCTTAAATCTGTATGTTTTAAATATTTAAAAGGTGAACAGAAAAAGTCTGTGAACGGAAATTATTTTTGAACGATTTTCAAAAAAGTGAACAAAAATAGGTATTTGAACGGAAATTATTTTTGAACGATTTTAAAAGGCGAACATAAAAAGTCTATGAACGGAAATTATTTTTGAACGATTTTCAAAAAGTGATCAAAAAAGTATTTGAACAGAAACTATTTTTGAACGATTTTAAAAGGCGAACAGAAAAATTCTGTGAACGGAATTATTTTTTAACGATTTTCAAAAAAGTGAACAAAATAGGTATTTGAACGGAAATTATTTTTGAACGATTTTAAAAGGCGAACAGAAAAAGTCTGTGAACGGAAATTATTTTTGAACGATTTTCAAAAAGTGAACAAAAAATAGCTATTTGAACGGAAACTATTTTTGAACGACTTTAAAAGGCGAACAGAAAAAGTCTGTGAACGGAATTATTTTTGAACGATTTTCAAAAAAGTGAACAAAAAAGGTATTTGAACGGAAATTATTTTTGAACGATTTTAAAAGGCGAACAGAAAAAGTCTGTGAACGGAAATTATTTTGAACGATTTTCAAAAAGTGAACAAAAAATAGGTATTTGAACGGAAACTATTTTTGAACGATTTTAAAAGGTGAACAGAAAAAGTCTGTGAACGGAAATTATTTTTGAACAATTTTCAAAAAAGTGAACAAAAAATAGGTATTTGAACGGAAATTATTTTTCAACGATTTTAAAAGGCGAAAAGAAAAGTCTATGAACAGAAATTATTTTTGAACGATTTTCAAAAAGCGAAAAAAAAAGGTATTTGAACTGAAACTATTTTTGAACGATTTTATAAGGTGAACAGAAAAAGTCTGTGAACAGAATTATTTTTGAACGATTTTCAAAAAAGTGAACAAAAATAGGTATTTGAACGGAAATTATTTTTGAACATTTTAAAAGACGAACAGAAAAAGTCTGTGAACGGAATTATTTTTGAACGATTTTCAAAAAAATGAACAAAAAAGGTATTTGAACGAAATTATTTTTGAACGATTTTAAAAGGCGAACAGAAAAAGTCTGTGAACGGAAATTATCTTGAACGATTTTCAATAAGTGAACAAAATATAGGTTTTTGAACGGAAACTATTTTTGAACGATTTTAAAAGCGAACCGAAAAAGTCTGTGAACGGAAATTATTTTTGAACGATTTTCAAAAATAAGTAGTGGTTTTATTTTTTTGTTCGCCTTTTAAAATCATTGGTACTTGAACATTGGTTTTTAATAGAAAATATAAAAAGGAAACATAAAATAAAAAGAGAAAACTGAAAAAGGAAAGCTAAAACGAAAACAGAAAAAAAAAAAATAAAGATACAGAAAAATAAATGATTTTCCAATGTGAACACTTTATTGATATGAACGATTTTTCCAATAAGAACATTTATGTATGGTATTTGAACGACTTTAATATATGGACAAGTAATATTTTCCTAAAACATAGAAACATTGGTTACTAAAATATAAACCCGAAAATAAAAAGGAAAAACCGAAAACAGAAAAGAAAATAAGAAAGAAAGAGAAAAGAAACAGCCAAAAAAAGAAAAAGAAAAGAAAAAGCAAAACAACCAGCCAAAAAAAAAAGAAAAAAAAGAAACAGGAAACGGACCAGAAAGACGAAATTCGGCTGGAGTGGTCATATTGGGCCGGCCCAGTTGCGAGGAAGGGGTACGCGGAGCGCTTTGCGCTCCGCAGTACGCGGCAACTAGGTTCCGCGGTCCCGTCGTGTAGATTTCACCACTTCAGGGCCGGGTTGGCGGCGGTCGTTAGGCCCATCCCACCATCGTCGGCCGCTTCTCCATTCTCTCTTTTCCTCTCCGGTAGTCCGATGGCGGTGGCGATCGCCGCCGTGGTACGCCGGGCCCTCGCTCCCGCCCGGCGACGGGCGCTGTGGTCGGCCTCGTGGAGCGCCGACCCGGATGCCTCGTCGACGTCGCCGGACAAGAAGAAGAAGCCGCTGCCGTCGTCCCAGTACCGCCTCGGCGACGTGAGGGACGCCGTCAACGAACGGAAGCTCCCTCCCGAGCTCCGCGGCCGACCCAACGCAGTCAGGTACCTTCCCCGTCTCTCATGTCCGTAGGAGCCTCCTTGAAATTACCTCGGGGCAGAAGTCGCACACATGTCGTTGTTGATTGTGCAAGTAACTCTGCAATCTGGCCGAAACTGATCCTTCATCCTTGTATTACTAGACTTCGATGCCCTGAGCTATATCGCATCATGTCTGTTTTTCTATAAAATTGCATTCGCTTCCGGGCTCTGTAGACATTTAGGAAGTCGCACACCTTCCACACAGCCATACTACTTGAGGAACTTGCAGACAGAACTGCGATGCCAAACATGTAAATCATTGTTGTTGTCAGATACCCTTATCTGCGTTGCAGCGCGGTGTTAATGGTTATGTGTTTGGATTCTCAACGAAAACGATCACTAGCTCTGACATCTTCCTTGCTAACTGAATATGCAATTGTAAATTCTGCATTCGGTCACTCAAGAAAGGAACCAAGGCCAAGAGAAAGGAGTGCTCGGAGGATCAGGCCATCTCTGATGCAGCGGCTGAGGCTGAGGCTGAGGCAGAGGCCGTGGCTTAGAGCTGCTTTTGTTGCTTGTCGCATCTAGTTTTATGGATCAGTTCTCAGTTTTCATGTGGAATGTAAGAGGGCTCAACTCAACGGCCCACCGTGAGGTGGTCTGTGGATTCGTGCAACTCTACAATGTAACCCTAGTTTGTTTGCAAGAATTGGAGTTAGCCAATGTGAGTGCTCAGCTGGTGACTGAATTTTGCGGTCCGGCGTTTGATAAATTATGTTTTCAGCCGGGAGAGGGTACAAGAGGTGGAATTGTTGTGGCCTTTAAAGATGAAGAGATGAAAGTGCTTAACACGCATTGCTCTAAGTGTATGGTCATGATTGATGCTGTGCACAGTGCCTCTGGAATTGCTTGGCGAACTATGGTGGTTTATGGCCCCCAAACTGACAGCGACAAGCTTGAGTTCCTCGCTGACCGGAAGACGATGATGACAGGCAACACACTCCCTTGCATCCTTGCGGGAGATATTAACATCAGTAGTCAAGCATCGGAGAAATCAAACAATCTGATCAACCGTCGTATGCTGAATGCCTTCCGAAGGTTTATCAATGACCTAGAGCTGATGTTGGCCTAAATTACTGATCAATATTCTGGGTACTGTTCAAAACTTGTCGATCTTTCAGATGCCAGGCTGCATTACGGAGATATATAAATCAATAGCCAACGGCAATGGTCTTAGCTTTACAGCTCTGGCTAATTATTGTTGCTTTCAGCCAAAAAAATGAAGATGATAATAACCTTATCCCTAGATCATAATGTAATATGGTATAAAACGCTTCTTTGCTTGCTGAAGCCCACACATACACTTGTTTGTAAAATGGAGGTTGGTCATTTGCCATTACTCTTTGCAGCCTCTCATTTTTGTGGAACTCTTCAGTTAGCATATTTTTCGGTTTTCTACACTAAGGGAAGAAAATAGGGGTCGCCCAAATTAATAACAAAGTTGACATCTGGGTTCGTGCTAGTGACACGAACGACCATTCTCCTCTTTTTTTGGCATTACTGATTAGCATGGTCTTATTGTTCGAGCACCCATTATGCTATCATCTGGTTGCTGTATGCAAAATGTTTTTGTATAGGTGCTTCTCTTAGCTATGGACCACGTACATCTCAGTTAGCCTAGCCAATAATGAATGGAAGTTCTACATCCTGTATCCGCCGCCTGTGCATTTATGATCATGATAAAGGCTTTTAGTTGTCCTAATTTGTAGCTCCCTTGCCATTTTACAGATCTGAGACTGACATAGTGAATGTTGTGGAACAAAGAATATGGCATTCGATGGAGGAAGGGCATTTTGAAAACCTACCTGGGAAGGGCAAACCCCTGAACCTCGATACGAACCCTCACGCAGATCCTGCAGAAGACACCCTTTACAGGATACTTTCAAAGAACGGCTGTGCACCCGAATGGGTTGAGCTGAACAAGGAAATCCGTGGAATGATTGTAAATTGGAAGTCAGCCCTGAGGAAGGCTTGGGAAAATCGCTCCGACGATTCTACCTGGGATGATGATTGCCGGGTTCTCCAGGAGCGAATTCGCCAAATAAATGACAAGGTGCTACTCTGTTCCATTCTGTATGGTGAATGTATAAAAATGGATTAGCTAATCTGGGGTTTCATTATGCTGGAAAAAAATGCAGGTTTTCCGGTACAATCTGATAGTACCCTTTGGCCGCCAAATGTCTGGTCTTAACTGGGACAGGGAGTTGGGCAAACTGAATTTGAAGTAAGAAAAGAGCATGCCTGGATGTTGTTGTATACTACGCCAGAAACTTTCGGAGGTTTTGTCCTGGATGTTGTTGTATTCACCTGTACCTTACTAGGTCAAGATAGTATAGCTGTATACCTTTAGATTTTAATGCAGTATATGTTACTGGATGTAGTTTTCAGGTGTTAGCGCTCTCTAGCTCATAAAATATCATGACCTTGATTATGCAACAGAGGCCTATAGTTACAACTATGATATGATATGCAGTACTACTGATTTACAGCGATTAAAGTTTGTTTTCATTCCGGTTTTAGGAGATGGGCCACTGCCATTTTTGACAAAGATCAATGGTGCGCATTATTTGTTGGGTAGTAAATATGTAACAAACAAAACGAAGATTATATCAGTAATAGCAAGCAGCAGGTCAGGTCAACTCATGACTCTGCAGTACTGTAGTCAGGAGAGAGCAGCACTGTGTGGCCGGCATGCATTAAATTTGATTTTTGATTGTACCCTGTCACCGAAAATACAGCTGCACCAGTACTATATTACAAAGTCAAGACAGTTCTCTCTCTCTCTGTTCATGTATCTCTCTTCTGTTCTTTCTTATCTCATTAATGCTATCATTCACCACCACTTCTATCTTTACTGTGAAAAGATAAAGAACTGAAACGAGGGAAAAAAATGTGAGAAAAGAATCCTTTCTTCCATTGGTGTCAGCCTGTGTGGTGTGCCTATCTTCTTCTTTCTACTGAGCAGGAGATTGTGTAATGTCACCCAGCATCTTGAGTGCAGGGCAAGGGTTGTCTATCGGTATCTGTCAGAAGGAAAAAAGTTGAGCATTAGATTTTAGCCGCCGTAGACATTAAAGTAACAAGGCACCACACAGGAGTACACCTGCCAGACTCCCTATGTAATCTATGTATATCACTATTTCTGCATGTGTGCCTGCCTGCTGCCTATTGCATTGTCTCTCTCAGGGGAATGCATTCCTTGTGCATGTGGTGTTTGAATTTATGCTTGAAAAAACCTATCTCACCAACCACATGAATGCACACTCTCTTTCCTATTCCAGCTCACACACAAACAAACATACCCAAGCCTGTCAGAATCCTAATAACCAGGGCTGGGCTAAATAATTGGATTAAACTGCAATGAAAATCACAGGGGTGGATGATGCATCACATTCACAGGCTCACCACGGTTGCAAACAGTATGTTACTTATGCGTTAGTGCAAAATTGCAATGTTTAATTACTTTTGCAAGATTTGGGATGGATTACCATGTGTCCAGCTCCCAGTATCCAGTAGAATCTGAGGTTCTTGTAGGACCTGACGAAGGCTTGGGTGCCAGCTTCACTACCGTTGCAGTAGAGCGGCTTTCTAGGCGAGTCGTTGAACTTCTTGAGGCCGTCCCACCTGACACGAAAACGCATGCATCAACAGTTAAACAACTCGTCTGCGTTTTGCAAATTCACACAGTGATAACTACCAGAACCCAGGTGAGTTGCAGTTGCAGCACTTACTTGAGCTTCTGAACCCAGTCCAGTGTTCCCTTGGTTGCGCAGATGAGATCAAGCTGCAAGAACCAAGGTTGATTATTAGAATCTCATTACATTACGCATTTTAGCAGGTGATGTGCAGAGATTCTCCAATGATGCATCTGCATGGTTCACTGATTATCACACACACCAACACTACACTTGCAGATAAACAACAGCGGCTAAGACAAAACTGGGCAGTCACATGTCTGGTAGCGCAAGGCAATATTCCTATCCGTCGATTGATCGATGGAGTCCGGCTTGATTTGGGAGCATGCGTGTATACAACACTAGGACGGACAAAACAAAACGCCAGGGCTGGCAGGCAAAAGTTTGTGTGTAAGCTTGGGTCTTTGGATGCAAGCGATCGATCATCCGCACCCAGCAGCTAGCAACCTAGGTTTATCCACCCATTTATCCTTTCAAGAAACATGGACACGGATCATGGATTTTTCTATACCTGTCCGCTGTAGATGGTGACGTTGACACCAAGTTTCAGCAGCTCATCAACCTGCATCCATTATTCACCAGAGGTTAATTAAGCCATTTTTGCTGCATTGGAAATTTACTGAGACAATGTACGAGCGAGCTGGCTTTTAATATCAGATTTACCTCTTGGATTCTTGGCTTCATGAAGTCTCCTTCGAGGGCTTCGAAGACGTCGCCGGACTGCTGTCCCCAGGTGAAGTTCTTGGGGACGATTCCGAGCTTGTCCTTGACGACGGTGTCCATGAGGCCGTCGAGGCCGCCTTCCCTCGTGGCCTTGGAGCCCAGGTAGCTCGTGTACCCTTCCTTCCTCACCCGCTTTCCCCCGGCCATGGTCAGCGCCGCCGCGTCCGACGACGACTCGTCCTTGAGGATGTTGTAGAAGTTCTGCCCATGCATGCACCCACCATGATTAAATTGCAAGTCGATCAAGCAGAAGCAACAGGTGTAGGAACTAGCAGGAAACATACGACGTAGTTGCTTTGCTCGAGGACGGCCGACTCGAGATCCTCCCATGACTTCTCGGCATCGGCGTACTTGTTCGCCTTCAGCTGCGCCTTGATCTTCTGCGCGATGCTGCATTGTTTTCATAGTCGTTATTAGCTGGAGAATTTGCAGCTGTCTGTCCGGTCATTAACGTGATCGGAGAAGATGGCTGTCTGTACCTGTTGCATTGCTGCAGCCCTTTCTCGTCGATCCGGGACATCTCGTACAGCAACGGCCCCCACGACAACTGCATACATTCATAGCAATCCAGTAATTAAATCAATCATTAAGTAATCATCAATCGAATCTGCGATCAGAAATACTACTAGTAGTTGTTGCCAATCTAGATGAAAAAAGAAAAGGCTGTTATTTGACTTTAATTACCACGGAGTCCTCCGGTGAAATCCAGCTATCTCCGAGAGCCACACCTGCATGCGTGCGTGGCGCCGCAACCATCCACCGATACATCAAAATCAACGGACTCATTCATCAATGGAGTAGCTATGGCTACAGGCTATAGTAGCAGTAAGGTGACGTACTATACCTCCGAGCTTGGCGTTGAGCTGTCCTTGGCGGATGGCCTTGAGCGCGGCGAGGGCGGTGGTGACGGCGAACTTGCCGCCGTAGGACTCGGCGACGATGTACAGCGGGCTCCCTTGCAGGCGCTTGTTGTCGCGGTAGAGCTTGACGAGCAGCGCGGTGAGGTCGCTTGCCGCCTTGGCGTCCGAGCGCGCCAGCAGGGTCTTGTTGCCGCCCTCCACGTAGCTGAACCCGGTGCCCACAGGGTTGTCCTGCGCCCGCCATTGCAACGCATTAGTCTCCGCCATTGGCGCCCATGGAGTAATGCGTGCGTGCCATCGACATGGCCATGGCCACGGCCACGCGAGGAAGAAGAATTTGGATTGGTTAGTGTGCTTACGACGAAGAGGAGGTCGGCCTTGTTGAGCCAGGTGGTGGCGCGGGGCTTGAGGTCCGTGTCCAGCGGCCCGATCTCCATGAAGTTGCCGTACCCGGCGCCGGATGCGCCCTGCCAGATTCATTCACTGGATAATCATCATCGCCGCCCACCACTAGGAATTTAACAAATTTGTAATTCATCCATGGAAGCTCGCTACTCACCGGTCCGCCCTGCAGCCAGAGCACGGTGGGCCATGGCGTGGTGCCGTTGTCCACGCGGTGAGGGCTCCGGTACAGCCACCAGAACATGTGCGCTTCTGCAGTTGGTCGACGAGTCCATGAGCGAACAAGCAAGAAGAAGATGCATATGGTCCAGTGATGCTAATAGATTTGCTTACTCGGCCGGACTTCGACGTATCCCCACTCCTCCGACCCATCGGCGGTGCCGACGGCGGCGGCGGAGGGCAGGACGAGAAGTAGCACCGCCAGAGCGGACAGCAGGAGCAACTTTGCCGCCGCCATTGTGGTTGTGCCCGTCGTCGCCGTGAGCTGTGATGTGCTATGACAAGGACTCGTCGTCGACAGGTCGACGCACGCGCGGGACCGTGTGGAAACCTGTGGATATATATATATGGTGGGACGTATACGGTATACAGACCCGAAGGAGGAGGAGATTGCGTTTGTTCGTATCCCGAGTCGATGATGACGACGACGGGTAAACTAACACGTAACAAACACAGCGAACGGATCGAACCGGATTGGAAGAATAAAAACCGGGGAAACTCAGCACAAGAGTCCAGGCGGAGGAGGAGGAGGAGGAGACTGACAGTGACGACCTTAATTTGCCTATACGTAATCGGAACTGCCTTCCCTTCCCTCTCTGGTCTTCTTCTCTGAATCGGTTTACCCTTTACGTGTAGATATCCTGAAGATAAAGTTTTGCCTGCAGATTTCAACGGCATTAACTGCCAAAACTTTGGTAGTAGTACAATTAATGAATTCTTTCTATTAACAGCTCGTGCTGCTCAGATTTATGAGTTGCCATGAAAACATTATTAATAGGAGTACTCAGAGTGAATTTATATTGGGGGTGCTCCTGGCATGGCTGTGAGGGTGGAATTTATAAAGGTTGGTATGGGCTAGCATCATCTCATCAAATCATCATCATCGTCGTGGTCGTCAGTTTCAGAGAATCATCACATCACCGTCACCCCATCGGCATCCGCATCCGCATCGGGGGAATCGAATCGAATCGACCACCATTGTTGACAGAAGAAAAAAAGCTCGGTCAACAGTCTTTCGCAAGTTCCTGCGCAAGCCATCCTCTCGTAGTATAACTCGTGCTCCCATGCAAGTACTGTAGGAGTACTTAGTATAAGGCTGCACTGCTTACACAGAGTAGTACACCTGAACAGACACGCGAAAAGACTGAAAGCACATGCGTGTATTGCCACCCAAGACCTTTTTATGTACTCCTCCGTTCTAAAATAAGTGTCTCAAGTTTGCCAAAAAGTGGATGTATCCATACATGAAACATGTCTAGATACATCCACTTTTGGGCAAAGTTGAGACACTTATTTTTGGACGGAGGGAGTACCAAGAAGACATGCAAGATCTTGGGTACATTCATTCATCATTGTTCATGACATGAGAAGATAATAGGAGGATTATACGAAAAAATAGAGGAGCAGCGAGAATGTGTTCTTTGCAAAGTTAACAAGCATGCTTGTGCCCTGCTCCCTGTTGAGAAGGAGCACGTATGGAGCAGATTATATAATCCTGGGGAAGTTACTTCATCGTCATCTCTTAGGATGTCTCCAATGGGCCGATGCATTCAGTCCGCGCGCGTCCCTTTCTGTCCGTTTGGGTGAAAACCAAGGCCCAACGCACCGACGCAAACGGACCGCTGTCCGTTTTTTGTCTGCGGCGACCCAAACTAGGCTCAAATTTGGGCCAGGTTTGCGTCAAAAACGGCACGCGCGGACATCTCTTTGTCCTCCCTTTGTCTGACCCTAGCCCACTCAACATAGGCAAATTCGCCACTCCGAACTTTGCTCTCCCAAAACCACGCTCCTAGCTCCTGCCCTAGCAATGGCCGGCGCAGCCGCCGCCACCGAACCCGTTGTAGCTGCCGATGAGAAGGCCGTCGTACTCGAATTGGCGGCCGATCCTCCGAAGAAATCGAAGAAGGTTCTCACGGCGGAGCAGAGGGCCACCGAGACCCAGAAGCGGGGCTCCCGGAGAAAGAGGGAGAGAGCGGTTGCAGATGCCGCCGCTAAGGAGGAGGCTGCCAAGGCCACCGCTGCCGCCGTGAAGAAGGGCTAGGACGACGAGAGTAAGATCGTCTCCAGGGCCGCGCAAGCTGCCTTACTCCTGATTGGCGGCATGGTTCCGCCCACAGTAGCAGCAACCGCAACCGCGGCGGCCAGCTCCAATGTCTCGGCTGTCCGGCCGCCAAGGTCGAAGTCATCTGCGACGACGCCCTCACCACCGCTACCGCCTGCGTACTGCTTCCTTCCCGGGAGTGTGCCGCCGTGGTACTCTCCGGAAGTGGGGGATTCGACGCTGACCGCCCCCCGTGTTACCCACCCTAGATCTCAACACCGCGCCTATGGCCAACTCACCAGCGCTGCAGACCAAGGCCGTGCATGAGGCTGAACCGCCAAATGTCAGCCATGGCCGTAGCCGGGGGAGGAGAGGTACTACGAGGAAGAGGACGGGAAGGGATTCCTCCACGACATGATCAACGACAACTGCCAAGACCACGATGACTACGACCAAGACGACTATGCTGTCGGGGATGATTCAGTCCCGCCGACCGGCCCTGATGTAATCAACATCAAAGTCAAGCTGTCTTTGTCGATGATCTCGAGACCCAAGCCCGGGCCATGAAGAGGAATATTAGCCAAAGGGGCGCGGCATTCACCCAAAGGGAGGACGAGCTTATTTGCGAGTCATGGATCGAGGTTGGAACGGATCAAACCGTTGGGGCCGAGCAAAGAGGGAGCGCCTTTTGGGGGAGGTTCTACCAGCACTAAAATGAAAGGAGGATCCTTCCTCCCTATGAAATCACCATGTTGCACACCGAGGTATCAATTTCGAAGCGGTGGCACTATATCTCATAAGAGGTGAGCAAGTTTTGTGGCTCTCATGACCAAGTCGAAGCCCGGCCAAAAAGTGGAGTTGGAGTCAAGGAATTGGTACTTCCTCTTGTCACCTTCACATAATGTACAATGCATTTTCCTCCTATGACTTTGGTTGTATTGTCCTCGTATGTAGGTATTGCAAGCATTGGAAACCTCCAAGTCTCAATATGGGAAGGCCTTCACCTTGACCCATTGCTACAAGGTACTGAAGAATCAACAAAAATGGAAAGACCTCTACGCGTCCATGAAAAATGGGGGGGGGGGGGGGGGGGGGGGGGAGCCCACCGGAAATGGGGGTGACGACCCATCGGAGAAAGAGAAGATGCCAAGGGGGAGGAACAACTCGAAGGTCGAGTAGATGCGTGATGCAACCACCGTGGCGTTGCAAGAGACATTGAATGGGTTCTGATTCAGCGCGCATTCTTCCCACAGACGGCGCCAATTGACGTGGGGTTACCACGGCAAATCCCATGGTGGGATACCTAGGGTTTCGTATATGGGGAGAAGTTGTGCGCGCTGGTAGTTCCGTCCGCTGACAAGAAAGGATTACCCAGGTTCGGCCTCTCATTGTGAGGTAAGAACTACATCTTGCTTGTCTAATCTGTATTGATTTGATGATTACATGGTGGCCGCAATGGCGATGAGATGAGATCTTGCTATGGTTCTAGTCTGTCTATTGTGTGTCCCTCTAAAGGGTGTCCCTGCTTGGCTTTATATATGCAGTCATGCAGAGTTTACATGAGTCTTTGTCTTGTGTACTCCAAGTCGTGGCTTCTTGGGCTTCGTTGGGCCGCCAGATGTGTCTTCGGCTGGGCTGCATCGGGTACGCCAATGGTGGGGTGCCCGGAGGGTATGCCCACGCCAGGTTCCTAACCCAAAAGGACAAGACTTCCGATAAGAAGGAGGAGAGAGAGAGAGAGAGAGAGAGAGAGAGAGAGGAGGGGTCGAAGCAATATTTTGAATTGCAAAAGAAGAGGCTCGAAATCGAGGAGGAGAATGCCGGGACAAGAGCCATTGAGGCCGATGTAAGAGTCAAGGAAGCCGATGCAAGAGCAAGGGAGTCGAGGCAAGAGCCAAGGAGGCCGAGGTCAAGGGAAAAACCTTGAGCTCGCCCTAGGAGGCCCGGATCATGGACATGGATCTCTCCGCCTTGACCCCTAGGAAGAAGGCGTACTATCTCAACAAGCAAAGATACTATATGGACCAAGAGTGATCACACCTTGGTCATTTAAACAATGTTGTATGCCGGCGTTGAACTATGGCCGAGATGGCCGGAAATATGTTATGTTTTGCGATGTTCTATGCCGGCATGGCAATATTCTTTTGGAACTATGTGATGTGTTTGATTCACTATATTTGTTTCCTATATTTGTTTGGTTGTTCAAATGATAAAAAATGATCAAAATGCTAAAACCCTGACCGGGGCGGACTGGATGCGTCGGCCCGTTGGGTGCAGTGACCCCCAAACGGACAAATTCCGGACCAAAGCGGCGTCCGTTTGCGTCGGCCCGTTGAACACATCCTTGGACTCTTACAGTTCTAATCGTACACATGTAAAACTGTTGGTTCTTCTCTCGTAGTAGCTTGTTGGAGATCATGCACCGACGGTTTCTGTCTTTTTCTTCTTGTATGGGAATTGCTTCAGCGATACTGAAACACTCCAGCAATTAAGCTTCGTTGCGTACTGGATAGCAGTATCATGCAAGAACGAATCATCAATTATCTTTCGACCCATCCAGCGATGTATTATTGAGCGAGGGAATATGGACAAAACATATACTGGGATGAACGGAATGGCGCTAGCTTGTACAGCCTTTTAACGAGTACGTGTACACTTGAGGGACTACGGTCGTACATACAGATTGGTCTTGCACTCTTGCTTGCACGCACTTCAACCTGGGAAACAAATATCTTTCCCGAACTCTCACGAAACTGAAGCCGAGTACAACTCTCACGAAACCGAACCTTGCCAGGTTCCTATCTATCGCTGTCGCGTTTGATTCCGTTCTGCACAAAGTAGAGAGCAGAAGTCCAAAGTTTGAATCCATCGATGCTGAAATGCGCAAGCTATGGAGTACTAGGTGGCTCCTTGAATTGTGCCGACGCCATCGACGGACAGGACGAACCGCCCGCCATGACGACGACAGGTTCCCTCCCTGATCGCCATCGACACATTGTCAAACATGACGCAACCACAAGTTAATACAAGACGCCAGCAAAAAGAATAATGGCGTATTCCTTTGTTTTACACTTGCTCAACCACAACCGTGCAGCACAACAACAAAAAATGGGCCTAGCTAGATGACTGGACAACAAGAAATGATGCTTCTCATGTCAAGAATGCAGAAATAAATCAGGAAAAGACGGATGGACCTCGACAAATACTAGCTTCTTCTCTTAAAGATTGCTTCAATCTCCATCTGGATGGCCTACTCTACAGATAATTTCCCATTTCGACACTTATCGGCACATAACTCCGTTTTGTTCAACTCAGGGGTCACAATAGTCTGCTAAGGGACTTGATCAGCAGTTTGATGTTCCGCCGTGTCGCCTCGTCGCCCGTGAAACCAGAGATGTCCGAGCTGATACTCTGAATGTAGTAAGCAAAGGGCACAGGTCAATACCTTGTCAGCATATTCTTCAGTTATCAGAATAACTAAAAAAATAGATAGACAAATGCAGACCTCAATGTTCTTCAGAGTAAAGATAAGGGTGAAAATAGACTGCTTGATTAGATCACTGTTCTCAGGGGTAAGCATGGATGACTTCAACCTTCTGCAGGTCAGCATATGGAAAAGTAAAATAATGAGCAAAGGTTCTACCATAACATTTGCACTTCTTGAATAGACTCCGGGGTCACAAGAAAGAAATAACAGCAATTAGTACGATTTTAATGCAGAGAAACTTCTTTCCAGCTAAATTTTTGGTTCTGGTTTTAGCTCTTCAGAGTGCGAAGCAAGTTTTAGCCAGGATTAATTAAAATATAAATTGTGTAAGGAATATCTATTACAAGTAATGTTCCTTCTTGCATAGACTCCGGGGTCACAAGAAAGAAACAACAGCAATTAGTACGATTTTAATGCAGAAAAACTTCTTTCCAGCTAAATTTTTGGGTCCGGTTTTAGCTCTTCAGAGTGCCAAGCAAGTTTTAGCCAGGATTAATTAAAATATAAATTGTGTAAGGAATATCTATTACAAGTAATGTTCCTTCTTGTATAGACTCCGGGGTCATAAGAAAGAAACAACAGCAATTAGTACGATTTTAATGCAGAGAAACTTCTTTCCAGCTCAATTTTTGGGTCCGGTTTTAGCTCTTCAGAGTGCGAAGCAAGTTTTAGCCAGGATTAATTAAAATATAAACTGTGTAAGGAATATCTATTACAAGTAATGTTCTTAAGCGGTACCTTAAATCACCCGATGCATCAGCCAACCTTTAGCTATAGTCTCAACATCCTTCACCAGATCACTATCACGCACCTCGGAGAGCAAAGGTTGAACTTCTTCAGCTAAGGCTTCAATCTGTTCCATCATTAACATTTAAGCTCATGCACATGACATTTAAATGGCTCAAGTAGTGACCACCAAGTTTCTCTATTTTCCAAAAGAAGTTAAGATCCAGAAAAATGTACATATGAAGGAAACATCAGCCGCCCCGCTTTTGCAAATTGAGAATAAAAAACAAACACCACGTTCCAACTTAGTGGAGGTCCCTTCCTCTTGACCATGGTCCTGAAACAGTGCTAGCCAAGCATGCTAGCCAGTATCCAGGGTAGGTATGCAACAGCGATATGATGGACCTAATGAATTTTCAGCAGTTCCACAGAAGCATTGGCCACTTGGATCAGTTTTGCCAGAATTAGCTTTGAACTCTAGAATTTTAAATATGGCCAAGTTTTTTTAGCGATGCCACAAATACACCATGTACTTAGTAGGCATGCCTAATACCCATCATATGCCGTGCATACACAAACCATGCCGATGCTTAGATATGAGTAGCAATAGTCATATAATTAGGACATAATATATGTGCCATCACGTGTTAGGAAAAGCTATCAAGGTTATGCAGAATCAGCATCCCATAATACTATAACAGTACCATATACATCTGGCAAACCAGTCTTTCTCCCCAAATCTATGAAGTAGTGAGGTTTGGAAGACACTACTGCAAGACTGCAGACCTGCCTCGCGGAACTTTATCAGGTGGGGGACAATCGAATGTTGACCCATGAAATCCAGCAGTATTGAGTAAAATGCAGTGGTTTGACAGAGAGTTGCCACAGGTTTCTGTCGGGTTTCATCTCTAGTGTACCCCAACTTGCTAGGGACAAACGGCTTTGTTGTTGCATTGGTTTGACAGAGATTCATAAGCTAAATGTGGCGAACATTCAAAGATCGCAGACTGTTATACAAGAATTGGTCAGTAAAATGTACCCGTGAAAGGAGAGGTTGTGCTTCTTCCATTATGGATGCAACCTTCTCCGCCAACTTGTAGCTTTTATGAACACCAATTTCCTCCATGTCTCTTCCTAGACGGGTAAATATTCCGACCAGTGCATCTAAGCTTACTCCTTGCTGTCCTTTCATTCTCTCTTTGTCACAGAGAATTAAGCCTTCTTTGGAACAGTCTGTGTCAAGTGGACCAACTGAAGGTGTAGGGAGTGGATCTTTAGGTGTAATATCAATCATTGTCTCCATTAGTAGACCAGACTGATTAACCTCAACCAATGAATTACGGGGCACAATTTTTTATCATCTTCAACCTGACAGATAGAAGCATTTACTTATCAGAGATTGAGCCCAAAACAATACCATTTACAAAAAAGATTAGTATAAACCGCATGTACTAGCGAAATGTATGCAGGAAACAACAGGGGAAAAAGGGGAGATGTGGATAATAAACTTGCTAGGATGCCACTAGTTACTTCCTCCCAGGAAAAAAATAGCAACACCCAACTAACTTTGTAGAGTTTCAAGAATGAGAGACTATAGAGATGGGCTGCTGATTCGTAACTAAGCATAGTGATATTAAGTTGTTAACATGTATAAAAGTTATGAATAAAGTGTTTTTCGATATTTTCGAGCACTATTTTTGTACAATTATGGGCATAAAATTGGAGATGAATGCGCCGCAAAGATTTGAATCGTCATGCACTAGTGAATTTACTTCTGGTTAAATCTCTTTTGAGCTGACTGATGTATACATCATTTGTAAAATTATGTGCACTTTTGAGCATACATCACGCACAAATTTAGCCCCAACAGCCTCAGCTCTCTCAAATGGCAAAACTGATTACATACTAACGGTGGAGAGAAGACGGAATGGCAAAACTGATTGTCGGACTACCGGAGCAGTGGTGTTTCTGAGGATTCAATCGTCAAATGGTGTTTCTGAGAATATGGTCGGTCATAGTGGCAGGAATTATAAAAACCCTAGTTCAATTGGGGTGATGATTGAAAACTAAAGTCAACCTAATTGTCCAGCCTGAAATTGTTCGTACAATTTTTTTTGCCTAAGAGCGCTGAAAAGCTTGTAGAATAACAGAAATGTAAGATTATTAATTCATTGCATACACTAACGTATGGTTCGGTTTCAAGAGGTTGTGCTATGAATTGTAGGAATTCAGGAAAAGGCAATGGAGCACATTTGAGAGCGAATTATATCAGAATCGCACTCTGTTTGGTATTCAGTTTTCACATTTCACATACAATTCAGATCAACGAGTGCCAATAAAAAACTGATTACATACTAATGGTCGACAGATGACGGAATGGGAAAACTGATTGTCGGACTACCGGAACAGTGGTGTTTGAGGATTTGATCGGTCAAATGGTGTTTCTGAGAATATGGTCAGTCATAGTGGCAGGAATTATAAAAACCCTAGTTCAAATGGAGTGATGATTGAAAACTAAAGTCAACCTAACTGTCCAGCCTGAAATTGTTCATACAATTTATTTATTTTGCCTAAGAGCGCTGAAAAGCTTGTAGAACAACAGAAATGTAACATAATTAATTCATTGCATACACTAATGTATGGTTCAGTTTCGAGAGGTTGCGCTATGAATTGTAAGGATTCAGGAAAGGCAATGCAGCACATTGAGAGCGAATTATATAGACTCAGGGATTCTGTTTGGTATTCAGTTTTCACATTCCACATACAAGTCACCGAGTGCCAATAAAATATTGGTATGAATAATTCTTGAGTGGAACAAGGGAGAGCGAGAAAACGCACCTCAACATATGCATCAATACTCCTGAGCGAAGAGTCGACGCGGACGACGCTCCCGACGGTGACCCCGCGTATCCTGACGGGCGTGCCGACGCAGATGCCGCAGGCCTGGCTGAACTCGAACACGGCGCTGTACTTGCGGAAGCGCAAGCGCAGCTGGAAGCCCCGGAGCCAGGCGAGCGCGAGGGCCAGCAGGGCGGCCCCGGAGACCCACGCCGCCCTCCCACACGCTGCGCTTGCCGAACCCGTAGTCCCCCAGCGGCTGCACCGTCCGGCGCCACAGCTCGGCGAGCGGGGTCAACGGGTTCCTGCCGCCACCATCGGGCGACGGTGACGCCTCGCCGCCGGCCACGGAGTTCGCTCGCGCCATTGCGGACCCCGGGCCCGATCGGTCGACCTGGATCGAAGGGGCTCGGAATCGGTCCCTGGCTGGGCGTTCGATTTGGGAGGAAGCAGGAGCAGCATACCACGGGGGTGGTCCTCGACATCGCCACTCGACCATGGTGCTGCCGGATGGCGGGAGGACGGAGCCGGGGAGATGTGCGGGTGGAGGACTGGGCGGGGAGGAGCGGCAGGGAGGCGGCGCATCTCGGGGCGCCGGCGAGAGAGGAAAGATGACACCTTTTTTTCCGTCGAGGGGAACGGCGGAAAGAGAGAGCTGAGCTGTCGGGACTCGGATGATGGTGCGAGAGGAGATTGCACTAGCCTGGATTTTGCTGGCTTTGGTGGGCCTTCAAGCAGTAAGGAATGGAGCATCTTCTACTGTAGCTAACTGCGCTCGTTGGTGGGCCTTCAATCTTACATTTTGAGAACATACTGTATATAATGATATTTATTTAGTATAGTGATTGTTGTTGTTTTTTCTAGAAAAACTTGGTCAACCTTAAACATGTTTGAAAAAGGAAAACGCTGTTGACCCCCCCGGAGGATCCATCCTCCGCTTCCACGTGACGCCACGCGTCCCTAACGTGGAGCACTCCTGTCCACATTTTTCTTATCCCTTCGCTCGATACCAGTTTCTTCCTCGCAGAGTCAGCAACTCGCACACATAGAGGACCAGTGCCCCTGCCCCAAACTCCATGCTAGAGCTCCCGGCCAGTGCTACGATGCCGTTGACCCATGCTCCGCGCTGCCGCCGGTTGCCTCTTCTCCCAGGCCGCCGCCGTCGCCGTTCAAGGTCCCCAAATCCGCCGAATCTCACCGCCTCCCACCCTCCCTCGCCCTGGGTGACCTTCCCGAGCTTCAAAGCTCTGCTGCAAGCGGGATCGACGCTGTGACGCGTACGTACACGCCGCTGCAGCTGATCGCCTCCATTGGGGGTGCTTCCTCGAACGACAAGCGGCCATGATGCCATCCATGCTGGGTGCTGGTAGTGGCGGCCAACGGTGCTGTCAACGGTAGGCGGCGTTGCTGCCGACGGTAGCCAGTGATGCTACCGAGTACCGACGCCAGTTGGCGGTGCTGTCACCGGCGGACGGCGTTGCTGCCAACGGCAGGCCGCTTTGCTGCCGACGGTAGCTGGCGATGCTACCGACGCTAGCCGGCGGTGTGGTGCTCCGCCGTCAACGGCACGTGGTGTTGCTGTCAACGGCGGACGGTGTTGCTGCCGACGCCTGGCGGCGGTGCTGCCAACCCCGGGCGTCTTTGCTGCCAACGATCACTATGAGTTCGGACGGTGGCGACCGGCGCACCAGCGTGCTGCAACGGGAAGATGCGAGGAAGGTGTCCAGGGTTGCTGCGAGCAGCTGGCCGTGGTGCTCCCAGCGGCCAGTGGCAGTGCTACCGACGGCAAGCGGTTGTGCTCCCAGCGGCCAGCGGCAGTGCTACCGGCGGCAAGCGGTTGTGCTATCAGCGGCTGGCCGCGTTGCTACAAACCTTGGGCGGCGTTGCTGCCAGCGGCCAACGGTGGTGCTCCCAAGGGTCTGTGGTGGTGCTATCAACCTTGTGGGGGCGGCGCTGCTGCAGGTGCTACCGGCGACCATCGGCGTTGCTATCAGTCCTTGGCGGCGTTGCTGCAATCGGTTAGTGGTGGTGCTCCCTGGGGACTGTGATGGTGCTACCAACCTTCCGGGGCGGCGCTGCTGCCGTAGTGCTACCGGCGTTGCTACCAACGTTGGTCGACGCTGCTGCCAAGGGCAATCGGTGATGCTATCATCGACATGTGGCGTTGCTACCAGCCTCGAGGGGCGATGCTACAAGTGGTTGGTGGTTCTGCTGCTAGGCATGGTCGGAGGCGGCTCGCCGGCGCTACGACCAGCGGGTTTCTCCGGCGACGGCGTGGTCGGAGGCGGCTCGCTGGTGCTATGACCGGTGGGTTCTTCGGCAACGGCTTGGTCGGAGGCGGCTCGTCGGTGCTACGAGCAACGGGTTTCTCCGGCGAGGGCGTGGTCGGAGGCGGCTCGCCGGCGCTACGACCAGTGGGTCTTTGCGGCTACGGGCTGTGGCTCCGGTGAGGGGCTGCACCCGACGGCCAAGCTCTGCTGCGACGGCGCGCCGCGGGTCGCACGCCGCCGGCCGCCTCACGCCTCTCACCTCGCCCTCTCGCGCTGCCTTTTTCCGGTTTGCTGCGGTGCGCGGGGTTTTTGCGTCACTGGAGCAAAAGCAGGAATGGGGTGGGCTGAAGACGCGCGTGGACGGTCCTGATCAGCCAGATCGGACGGCTGCCGAACCGGAGGTTCGCTCGCTTGCAACCTCCGGAGGACGCTCAGCGCGCCCCTTTGAAAAAAGACATATTTAGTGGACTGTATACATGGATGAATGGAGTAACATTCCATATTCCCCTAAAAAAGTTGACGAGATGTCATTATTACTATTATAACCAATTGCATCTCCACCACTGTCCATATGTTGTCGATGGCATTTGAAGGTAGGGGTTGTATCTGATGAAATAAAATACACTATCCTTGTTTTCATATTGTTATCATGGGTGTCGTGGGTGAATGGGTCTATGTTGCTTCGTATGGTGGTCTAAAAGCTCCCGATTCGGTGGAACGTAATCTGAAGCTTTGACCAGATTTGCTGGTCATGGCGGTGGTTGTATCAAGCGTGTTTTTTTTTCAGCAACACGCGAGAGTGCACGCCTTTTTATTTTAGAAGAGAGAAGAACCGAATACAAAGTCCAATGTAACTACACCCGGGGCACAAAGCCACCAAAAGCAGAAAGAGAAATTATCACCCCCCCCCCCCCCGCCACACACACACACAGAGAGACTTCAACTTGTCGACCTTGCGCATGATGGAGTTGAGAAGCACATGTACCATCCTGGATTTGGTGTGGAAGACGCGATTGTTCCTTTTGAGCCAAATAGAACGAAGGACAAGCAGAGTTAGTGCTTGGACCTTGACCGCCAGCTTGGTCGGCCATCCTTTGGAGAGCTTGATCCACCAAGGTAGAAACACCAATGTGGCTGAAGGAGTAAGATCCGGACGGTTCAGAGAAGAAAGGACTTCATACCCAATCTCGCGGGCGAAGGGGCAGGTTACAAGTAGATGTTCAATGGTCTTAGGCTCGTGCAAGCATATAGGACACATGTCATCATTAGACAGGCCACAAAGTTTACGCCTAGCAACGCCCAACATCGATCCCACGCCACTTTTCACGCAAAAGTCTTGTCAAGCGTGTTTTGATAAGTTGTTAACTCATTTGCTTCCGTTTATGTTATTTTTTCTGTTCTCCAATGGTACAATGATGAAGTCGTGATTTACAACTTACCTTAAACCGATGTGCTTTGTTCATCTTAGATTTTCATCTATTTGGATGAGCAACTCAGGTTGTTCAAAACATCCTATTGGAAAGGACCACTTATCTCCAGAAGGTCGGATACTCTATTTATTTATCAACCCCAACCCCAATCTTTGGGGCCTGGCTCATATATCTTTTGGTAACAAGGCACTGCGTGGCCCGAGCACTGTGGCACTCCGTGGGCAGGGCACTTACTGTTTGTTGTCTTGTCTTCCTCGAGACCGATCTCGGAAGCCGCTTGGGCAATCCCACTAATAAAAGTACCGATTGGATTTGAGATCCAATCTCAATTGGAGGCATAATCTCTTCCTAATCTTTATCTTTCATTTACTTTATATATGATATTTCTCAATCAATGGATTACTGGGTTGGGTAACCCCAACATTGATCTAGTGTTCTCCGAACACATGCCTATTGGAATGTTCACTATTTAGAAATTATTAGTGAATCGAAAACATGGCAGCTTAGACTATGAAAAGTGTTGGAGAGTTGGCAATTGATATTCAGCAAAGTCTGGAAACCGGATCTACTCATTTCCATTACATTTCCTAAATCCAAGGGTGAACCAAAAACAGCTAAAAGCGATATAGGGCTCAAAACATAGGGATATGACCCTATTTGAAAGCTAGATACGAACAGTCGAGGGCATATCCGAAGTCGTGATACGGAGCGTGCTAGAAGGCCCTTCTTTCTATATAAATTCGCGTTCCTTGGCGAGTGACTAAAAGACAATACTCTCGTTAAAATTTCTATATAAATTCGCGTTCCTTGGCGAGTGACTAAAAGACAATACTCTCGTTCAAAAGCGTACTCTTTTTAGGTTCAATCAAAGGAAAAGCACTTATCCTCTGGTTTGAGGGAACTGCAACCGCTTCCAATGACTTACTATGTACTTTTGATGGTATTTTACCCTTGCTTTAGTGTGCAACTCCACTATCCCATAGAAGTATATTTACTTCAAGGAACAAGATCTCCTTACTTAATAGTACACGACAGCATGTAAAAAACACTACAGACGAACCTGGACGTCTCCTCTCTCCCGCTACAGTAGAGAGAGACGATTTTTCACCCCGCCCGCAGATCCACCGCCTCGCCGTCGATTCGCCGGATCCCTCGTCCTCCGTCGGCCGCTCCGGCGGCGGGAGGGCGGGGGATCTCCGCTTCACGGCTGTAGATAGTGTAGGGTTTGTGTGCTCTTCTGCTGGTGGCGCCATGGAGGAGGTTGGGTCACCGGCGGTGTTTTTGGTGCAGGTACACGCTTCCTTCGACGGCGGAGCTCGGAGGAGTTCCGCGGTGGTGTGCCTGCTCCCTTCGCTCCCTGGGATCTCCGGATTCGTTGGGAGCGCCATCCCCCTCCCGGATCCCGCGTGGCGGCGGATCTGGGCTGACGACCTTGAAGCTGGTGTTGTTGCAGGAAGACGGAGATGCAGCTGGAGTTGGGTGGAGGCTCCACGGAGTTCGAGGTCCGGCGCCTTCCCGTCCGTTTGGGGATGTCTTCTGATCCAAGGTTTGAAGGAAGACGAGGCGGCGGCGCGCCGCCGGCACGTCCTGCTTCATGCCGGTGTCTCTGTGTTGCAGAAGGACTGGAATGTAATTTTCATCTTTGTTGGGTACCTTTCTGTAATGTTCTCCCTGTAATGTCACATGGTTTCCTCGCAAAAAAAAAAATAGTACACGACAGCGGGACTACTCGATTATCGTATAACGGCCATTGAAATTATTTTGATGCGCTGAGTTGTGACTTAAGTCTGTCGATATGTCTTGAAACTAGTGGTTCCATGATTTTCTGAAAGGAAGGCTTGGGACCTCAAAAAGGATAAGAGACAAACCTATTGACGCACCCCGAAGGGGCCGAGGACAATTAGCAAAGATACTTGTGGAAGGGAATCATCGAAAGTATCAGAAGATCAGGAATGATAGAAAGTATTAATCCGCGGAAATACTGGAAAGCCTTGGTTGGAGGTACTGGAGAGCCTAAATCCCAAGTGGACAGCTTACCCTTGCCTTAGAGGAATTGTGCGGAGATAGGATCAGCTTAACTTATGAGCACAATCCAGTTTGTGTACATTTGACTTTCTGCAGTTTATTCGACGGTTGTCACGACGGAACAATGAGGTGCAAAGATGAAGCTGGAGATAAGAGTATTGAAGAAGTGGATGTAAATTTAGTTCTCTTTTTTATCATCGATATTATTTTATTGTTTGTAGCTGTTTCGGTTTCTTCAACATCATGTGCTATACTTTGTTTTCGGTGAAGCAGGAGCAGAATCTTTTGCTCGACTATTCTTGTGCAGCCAGCTAACTCACCGAATAAAAAGACTCAGTGTCAGTCTCTTGCATAACTGTCGGCTGAGGACGATGGTCACCGACACGTAGCTACCTGATAGTACTGTATCTCAATCAAGTGACCAATCTGTAGTGTTTCATTTCCGTACACTGCTGGACTAGTAATTTTCAAGATGAAACTGCTCGATCACTTCTGCCTCGCGAGCTAAATTTAGGGAGTACTCCCTCCGTTCCAAATTATTTGACTTGGGTTTGTCCAAATACGCATGTATCTATACTTGTTTAGTGTCTAGATACATCCGTATTTAGACAAATCCAAGTCAAATACTCCCTCCGTCCAATAATATCCGTCTCAAGTTTGATAAAAAGTGGATGTATCCATACATGTTTCATGTCTAGATACATTCACTTTTTGATAAACTTGAGACAGTTATTATTGGACGGAGGGAGTAATTTGGAACGGAGGGAGTAGATATTTGCAATGGCTTGTACTAATTTTTTCTTTTGCAGAGTCAAACCAAAATTACTTATTTGCTGTTTGTTTAATTAATTTAGATGATTGCAATTAAATGCGACCATTTTGGGCAAGACGAGAGGTCATGCATCTTACGACGACAGCTACCTGTGATCATCACAAAGTCTATTTACCACTGAAAAGTGGTTGTATTTGTTCATAATCATTGCAACGGTCGAGGAACTGAAGGAAGGTTCCCATGGACCCTACTCATGTAAAATGTACATGCGTGTAAGCTACCATGCATGCTCTTCGTGTGCATGACCTTGATATTCACCACGTTTTCGAAGGACCCCTAGATTGTTTCCATTATCCGAGACAGGATGTTCAGGCACCCTACATATTATCCATTTCGACATTTCCCTAGACTCTCCCTGAACCTAGGGTTCCCACTCCCACACCGCCGCCGCTAGGCCCTCTTCACCGCGGCCGCCCACCTCCCCTTCCATCCCCTCCCCTCCCTTACTGCCTCCCGGGTCGCTCCGCTCAAGCGGCTCCGAAGGCCTCCCAATCCCTAGCCAAAAAGCACCCTAAAGCTCGAGTTCTCCGGCCGCTGCTGCCGTCGGCCTCGGCGGCGGTGGCGCCGCCCTGCCCGTCAGAGAGGCGGAGGGCTTTGGGCGGACCAGCGAGGCTAAGACGCTCGTCTCGGTCGCCGGTCGCGCAGAATGGAGCTGCGCTCGGCGGCGGAGCCCTAGGGCGGTGGGGCTACAACGGCGAGGAAGAGCAGGGCGAGGCGGAGGGGCGGGCAGCACCAGCACACCGACGGCGGCGCCCTAGAGCCGGGCGCGAGCGGCGCATCTGGGACCGATCTAGGCTCAGTGGGCCCACTCGGCCAGGTCGCGGTTCGGGCCCTGCTGCTGCTCGGCAGGGCTAGACCGGTGCTTGCTCGGCTGCGCAGGTGGTGGTGCTCCTGCCTCGCGGGAGAGGAGGTTCGAGGTGGGGGTGGTCGGTGAGGAGAGGAATGACGCCACCGTCGGGTGGTCGTTGCATCCTCCTGTTGTAAGGTCGGCCCGACGTGTTGTGGCAGGTGGTGGCGTGAGGTGACGGTGGCCGACGGGAGATGAATGGCGGCGTCGATGGGCGTTGCATCCTCTCGTCCGATGCGGTGAAGTGGAAGAAGGTTTGGTAGCACGTCGGTATGTCCTGGGTGATGCTTGAGGTGGCCGTCGCCCCTTGCCGGCGGCATGGGATGGCCTCTCGTCTGTGGTGTGTTCGCTGCTGGCTCTCTTTGGCATGTGTGTGTGGATTTGTGGGGATGATGTTGGGCTGGGAGAAATCCCATGCTGTTGCGGATAATGGCGACGCTTACGGGCGCCGTCACCTTCTTAAAGGCGTCGTCTTGGCATTTTTCATACCCCTCCGGAGCAACGGGGGAAACCCCAGATCCAGCTTGCTGGTTCAGGCAACGGCGGCGCTACGACGTCGTTACCTCCTTGGAGGCATTGTCCGGGTTGCTCGTGGAGTCCTGCGACAGCGCTTGGTGCTAGGGTTGGCCTCCACTTGGAGCGTGGGTCCCTAGGGCGCAATGTACACTGATGCGGCATCTCTTCGACGACGCTCTCCTCGGGTCTAGTCGGGTCCTGCTGTCCACTCGCCATTCTCTTCTTCTCGGCATCAAGGGTGGGCTATACGTTGACACATGCTTTCCTGGAGTTTGGGTTGTGTACTTCGAGTTGTCTTGCTTCGGTTGTGAAGCGGTCTTGTGGCTCTATGTCCAGACCTCTCGCCATCCCTGGCAGGGGTTAGGCAAGGTGTGCCCTTGTTGTTGTTGTGTGTGATTGTGCATTGTAAGTCGTCTGGCATCGCTTGTATGGTTTTTGGGTCCGATTTCTCTCATAAACTGGACCAACCTTCTATCTATTCAATGAATTTAGCAGTGATCCTGCTAACATTCAATGAATTTGAGAGTGACGAGCTTTGAACACTTCTTGTGTTCTTGCCATTGCATTAGGTGCATCAGTTTGAGTTCTCCACGGTTATACGTGGAAGTGAAGTTTGAGAAGCTTATCATCTTTGTGGATTGCCTCTTGGGTTGGTTGTAACCCTAGGAGGACTTTGTGGGTTTCGGAGCCTTCATCTTGTTGTGAGGTGCTCCGGGAGATTGTTGGGAGGCTCCAACTCATTGTGGAGTTCCCCTTGCTTTGTGTACCGGTTTGGTCAACGCCCTCAAGTCGACCTCGTAGTGGAAAGAGCCAATCCCTCACGGGTGAAGCTCACGGAGAATAGGGTGAGCACATACGTGCTATTGGAGTGCCTTGGTGGCTCCACACCCCTCCGACATAGATGTACTTCCATTGGGAAGGAACTACGGGAAACAACTCCTCGTGTCCACATTGCGGTTACTTCTTACCTTTACTGCTTGTATTCCGCTACGTATCCTCTTGCTTGTATCACATAGGTTGTATTCATCTAGTTGCACATCTAGTCAACCTTGTGATATATATTGTTAAGTCTTAATTAAGAAAGAAAAAGTTAAAATTGGTAACCGCCTATTCACCCCCCCCCCCCCCCACTAGGCGGCAACTTCGTTCTTTCAATGGGCAACATCAAGAAGTTCAAGTCCATAGTTGATCAAGCAAAGAATCTCACTATCTTCATCTATGCTCAGCACAAGACATTGCCATATATGAGGAATACACAAAAAGGAGAGATATCATAAGGTCAGGGTGACTAGATTTCTTCCAACTTCCTTACTTTGTAAAGCATGGCTGAAAAGAAAGATGCTCTAAGGGCTATGGTGGTTGGTACCGCATGGGAGGAGATGCCAATTGTGAAGAGCAAGAAAGGAAAGGATACAACTGCCACCTTGATGGATGATAATTTTTGTAAAGGAGTGGCACTTTTCTTGAAGGTGTTTGAGCCATTGGTGAGCCTTCTTCGTTTGGTTGATGGGGATGTCAAGCCATCTATGGCTTGGCTCTATAGAGAATTGTTGAAGGCAATGACCAAGATCAAGAAAGCTTTTGGAAATAATCCTCATACCTACAAAGAGACCATATCCATTATTGACAAGAAGTTGAAAGGAAGGCTTGATAGTCCATTGCACAAGACAGCATATCTCTTGAATCCATACTATTCTCATACCGACAAAACCATCTTTGATGATCCAAGCATAAACGAAACCTTCATGGAATGTGTAGAGCAATCCTATATATATGATGATGTGGCCCTTACTGAAATGGTCAATAATGAATTCACCAAGTTTGAACATCAAGATGAACCTTTCAAGAAAATGCTAGCAGCTTGTTGTGAACACGTGGATTACAATCTCGGCAAGATACTTGTTGTTGCTTGTTGTTGATGGTATTGGTGCTTGCTGCTGTTTGCTTATGCTGATGGGCTTGCTGTTGTGAGTTGTTGTTGCTCGACTGCTTGCTGCTGCTGGCTGGCTTGCTGCCTCGCTGGTGCTTGCTAGCGGCCACGCTGGTTGCTAGTTGCTACTCTCTGTTTTAATTTCCTTGTTTCTATTTATATTTCTCAGTTTCTTGGTGGAAGCGCTATGGAAGCGAAGTTCCTAATTTGCAAAAGACATGGCTATAAGAATCCTTGTGTTGACTTCATGCTCTTCCGGTTGTGAAAGAAATTGGAGCATCTATGAAATGGTTATATCTAGTTCTCTAATCTCCAATTTGTATTGTTATTGTTCATCTCTCAATCTCAACTCTAATTATTTCATTTACTTGTAGATACACACCAAGATAATAAATAGACTAACAACGGATCGCCTCAACAACATGGTCTATATACAATTCAATTAAAGGATTTTGTCCAAGAAACAAAGGTTGAAAGATAAGAAGAAAGCCGATAGTCTTCTATCCAATGATACTCCAGAAGCTCAAGGATGGCTATATGAAGGAGGAGATGATCATGCATTTGTTGTTTTTAGAGATGGGGAGGATGAAGATCAAGGTGTTTGTAACAGCCCCAAATTTTGAGAACCTAAAAATGGGTGTAAATTTTTCACTTTTGTGTTAACCAGTTAAAAACAAATGCCAACTTGCCTTAACAAAATCTCAAATCAATGAAAGCACTCAAACTTGCAAAACAAAAATACTTTGACATCCTATGTTTGTCAAGGAAGTTCCTAGAGTTCAAAACAATATTTTGCACTTGCTTTTAAATTAATAAAGGAGCAACATTCCGAAATTTTGCAAAAATGCCATCTTCTAACCTTTGAACAAATGTTGCTCAAAACATTTTATTTTGAAGCCCCAATTTTTGTGTAGCTTCTACTCGATATGGAGAGGCTACCCAAATAATTTCATATTTTTCTAAAATGTTTAAGTGTCCCAAATAATTCAAATACAGTGTTGTTCTATTTATCCAGTACAGAAAAGGAAGTAGTTGGGAGAGGGAAAAGTCTGCAAGGGGTTTTTTGTAAAACCGTCATCTTCTCTGTAGCTCCAGTGGCACGGGCATGGCGCCAGTGGCCGAGCTCGCCGTGCGCCCAGGCCCCCTGCCGCGCGAGTGGATAAGAGCACCCCCACGACGCTCCTTTGCTGTCACCCCCTCCCCCAGTTGCTCCCCGGCTCCCTCTCGCTCTCCATCTCTGCTTTTTCTCCACGAGACCCGAACCCTAGCCATGGCAGCCGAGCTCGCCGCCGTCGATTGAAGCGTCCCCGCGCAGATCGAAGAAGCCCAACGACTCCGCCTCGTCTTCCTCTTCCTCCGCGTATAAGGAATCGGAAAGGGGAGCCCGAAATCGTCACCGTCGTCCGCGTCTTCTTCCGCTCCGGCCGCCGCGCGTCGAGCAAGCTCTCCACCGTCTCCGACATCCTCCGTCGACTCCGCGAGCACTCACGCATCTAGGGTGAGCACGCCGTCCTCGTAGACATGTTTTCCATCCCTCTCGCCTTGATTCAGTAGCTCCGCGTAGCCGTAGCCCGAAGCCGTCTTCGGCTCCTCCATGGCCGTGACCTCGTCGATCAAGGACGCGTCGCCGCGCGCCCTTCTTCCCCTGCTCCAGCATGCGCACGGCTACGGCCTCCTCTCCCGCGCTCGGTTGCACGCGCACACGTACACGGAGCGCCGCCCGAACGTGGTCGTCACCGTCTGGATTCGCCGCCGTCGCGCCACTGTCCAAGTCGCTGCCTTTTCTTCAGTTTCGTCAGATCTCGCAAGAACACTTCAAAAACAACCAGATCCGTATAATAACACTCACCCCGCACCACCCCAGTGGCTAGCACGCCGCGCGCACGCCCGCGAGACGCGAGTTCGAATCCCGCGCGGCGCACTGCCTTTCCCTTTCTTTTTCTCACACGCTGACAGCCGGGCCCCACCGGTCAGTGACCATGGTGGCCAGCGCAGTCACACCCACGCCCAGTCAGCGCCAGCGTGGCGCTTGGGCCCGCATGGCAGTGATCCTGGGTAGCTCTGCCTCGGTGAAAAAACCCCAGATCCAGATCCAGATCTGGATTCTTGCGTCTGGGCCCCACATGCCAGTGACACAGGCTAGCCCAGCCCTGGGTGAGAAACGTTTCGGACGTGTTTTCTGAAAATATTGAAGAAAGACAGAAATTCAAATAAAACTTGTAAAATCCATAACTTTTAAAATACTTGTTCAAAAATTACAAATAATATACCAAAACGTGCAGCCGGGCCCCACCGGTCAGTGACCATGGTGGCCAGCGCAGTCACACCCACGCCCAGTCAGCGCCAGCGTGGCGCTTGGGCCCGCATGGCAGTGATCCTGGGTAGCTCTGCCTCGGTGAAAAAACCCCAGATCCAGATCCAGATCTGGATTCTTGCGTCTGGGCCCCACATGCCAGTGACACAGGCTAGCCCAGCCCTGGGTGAGAAACGTTTCGGACGTGTTTTCTGAAAATATTGAAGAAAGACAGAAATTCAAATAAAACTTGTAAAATCCATAACTTTTAAAATACTTGTTCAAAAATTACAAATAATATACCAAAACGTGCAGAAAAATAAAGTATGACTATTGGTATAACTCACACATCCAACTAAATTAGTTTAGTTGCTGTTTTATTAAAATAACTAAAATGGCAGAAAAGAAATCAGTTTTGGAAAATCAATAACTTTAAAAATAATGATCCAAAAATTAAGTTTGACTTATCAAAATGTTCAACAAGTAATCTACTTCATGTTCACCATGTTTTCCAAACCTGGATAATTAGTTTTAATGTTGTTTAAAAGAATTTGACAAAAGGGCAGATTTAAGAGGAAATTTAAAAATACAATAACTTTTATTGGATTATCAGAAAAAGGTGTTTAATATATCAAAATGCTCAGAATAATATGGACCATCCATTAACATCATTTTCATGTTTGAACACATTTGTAGTACTGCACTTTTTAGAAAGTAGGGAAAACATTAAATTAAATGTGGGGGTATAATTCTCTCCTGTTGGATAAATTATTCCTGCACCCCATTTAAATTGCTAGATAGTTTGATAG
Source organism: Poa pratensis (assembly GCA_947311845.1). Taxonomy (NCBI): domain Eukaryota; kingdom Viridiplantae; phylum Streptophyta; class Magnoliopsida; order Poales; family Poaceae; genus Poa; species Poa pratensis. The sequence goes on from CAMZMU010000082.1 coordinate 11,857,556, forward strand.
TAATTTCAGTGCATTAAAATACCATGCCATCATGTGTTTGTGCATTGCACTTGTTTTGCATGTGTGGTTATTGATTGTTGCTTTCCGGTGTTTTTATGCATTGATAGATCAAGCAGTCGAGGTTCCACCGTAATACCCTGACGACCCGTATTACCAGGCCCCTGAACAAGGCAAGCGTAATCCCCCCCTCTGAGCATGTCTCCTCCTATTTTCCGCAATTATTTTCTCCACTATAATATTGCTTTCGGTTCTAAATGTCTTTTGCCTAGATTAGAGTATCCTACTAGTTGCATTAGATACCTGTTGCCATTACCTGTATCCTTCCTAATATCCATAGGACTGAAGTGTTGGCCTGAGTTAATTATACTTGCTATATATATGCTTAGCCATGCTTAGTTAAATGCTTATTCGTCCGGTGGATGTTTCAATTGTCGGAACAGTTGATGGACTGACCGGATGTTGTGGAAAATTGTGGTGACATTAATAAACTGCTTAAAGGAGGGGATGAGAGGCCACAGTGGATGTGGTGGGTTGTCTCGTTCTCGCCGCCTAGATGCGAGTTCTCGCCTTCGAGCCAAGACCGAGCGTGCACCCATGCGTGAGGCCTATGCAGTAGCAGGAACCCTCATAGACTAAATAACTCGGGCGGGGCTAGCCAGGGTCCTCTAGTTTGAGCTTCCATTTGCGTATGTGTGAAGGTGGTGGCCCGGAACTGAGATGGGGATGGTGGTGTTTAGGAAAATGAGTGGCCGCGGGGCAGGGTGTTGGAGGCACTGAACCTGCCCTACCGCCACTGATGATCCTGGGTTAGTCTCAAGCGAGGGAGAAGTCGACGCCGCTCCCACCCAGCCGGCTTTCCATGGAAGAGAGCTAATGTACAGGCAATGGGCCGGACGGTACGTGTGGCAAACATTGTACACCCCTGCAGGGTTAAATCTTTTCGAAAAGTCGTGTCCGCGGTTATGGACGACTTGGTGCCGGATTCAGAGACCATAGAAAACTTGAACGGAATGATTAAAACCTGAGTACTAAAGGTACTACCAAGGATGCAAGGTTGAGTTCCTCGAGGGTGATTCGGGGAGGTGCCTTGGTAGATAGGTGCAGTGGTTGATGGTGGTTGTTGTTAAAGATGATCAAAAGAAAAGAGTTTACTTCTTACCCCCTTTGAAAATATTCTAATTAGTCGATGCCTGATGTCTTTTATAAAGAAAACCAGCTTTATGCAAAACAGCCATAAAACCTTTGAAAGCCAATCATTGAGCTAGTAGCTCTTGTAATCTTGCAGAGTTCGTCGAACTCAACGTTGCTTTGTTGATTTTCAGTGGAGGACTTCACCGACACTGAAGGTGGGTTCTATGTGGACGTCGACGAGTAGTCTGGGGTTCCCAGGTGGCAGCTTGGGACATCCCGGAACAGCTGGCGCTGGAATGTTTATCTATAGGCCTCTTAGGCAATAATTTGGATCTTGTTGTTTAGAACAACTTATTTCGCTTCCGCATGATGTACTGTTGGGTCTGTGACCTCTGGTTGTAATATTTGCTATCTTTCTCTCCTATAAGAGTTGAACTATAATGCTTTGAGTCGTAGAGTCTAAATTGTGCCAGTTGTTCCACAAGTCTTGATCTCTCTATTATGCATTGATAGTTGTGCCTGCGTTAGGGCATCAATCGGGGTGTTGCGTTGCCGATGATCCATTCCGTGCAACGCCTGCCAAAGGTTTTGGCCGGGGAGTGGTAAACCCATAACCTCCGGTTGTATCGCCTAACCGGTGACACACAACATCTTTGTATAGTTAAGCGGTCGGGGCGCCACAGTGTTGGTGTGCATCCAGCTACGGGGATACCATATGATGTGCTAGGAGAAGCAATGGGAGCACGGGAGCAGCTCCAACTTCGTAGGAGTGCAAGGAATATGAGAGATCTTGAGGAAGATAAGTTTGACTCCGCGAATGAGGAGATGATTGAGGAGGATGACATTGAGTATGAAAGTGATGATTGATTGGTAAATTGATCATAGAGAGGTGATTGCACATCCGAACCTATTTATGTCTTGTTTTCATGTTTTGTAATACGTCGTGTGAGAGTGTGAGACTATGCCACTATGGAACTTGGAACCTACCTATTTTATGCCTTGTTATGTAATATGCCGTGTGGGTAATTGCTTGTTTGTTATTGCTTGAATGCTCGCTTACATTTTCTTGACATATAGATAGCTATTCGATAATATTGCTTGTTATTTGCTTGCTAATATTTTCCTCTTTTTGTTCTTGTAGCTCTTTATATTGGAGAAAGAACTTGTAGAGTTCAGAGAACAAGAAAAGGTAGCAAAACTGAGCCAAATAAAGGTATTATTCATTTATTCCACATTCTTCCTTCGAAATATAGCATTTAAAAGTTTATGATACAAAAATACAAGTATATATTAGGCTCATGTGTGCCTAGAAGTGCTTCCTACTTTATGTCCGTACATGTACTTAAGCCCCACTTAAGCTATAGTCCCTCTAATCGGAGCCTCACCCGATCGCTTACCGCTTTTTTGAACCTTGAAAAGGATTGCAATAGATTCCCTATACTTGTGGGTCATCATTCATAAACTCGAAATACAACCTGGGATACAAGGTCAGCCGCCAAACCCTATGGGTGACTCCAAAAGCATAAAACCTTAATTCGAATTGGACATGCCAAATTGAAACACAAAAAATATTCATAAGTGGCCCACAATATGACCTGGCAAAATAATAATGATAATAATTACTAAAATGCAACCGACCCAAGTCACTACATGATCCGGTCCACATCCTCCTTGGCACACCCGCAGGTGGCCCACATCTGATGGCTTTCAAGAACATAAATTCCACATACCAAGAACCTGTTGAAAACATCTTTAGTCATCCCCTTGCGCGACAGGAACAAGATCAACAACCGTCTCTTGACAGCATCAGCCATAGCAGTTCAGACATAGCCAACTACGCAACCTAGTCATAGGAGGCACCACATCCTATTCTCCCTCGCTGCATCACTAGTACAGAACGACACATCGGATACCCCTCTATGGAAACGGCAGGAGTTAGGCGACGGAGAATCGAGCCTTCCATGTGAAAAAGCCACCCGCGAGGGCTATCCTCCCGCGACCCGTGACACATCGGCAACGGTTGTGTTTCCCGCAGCCGTTTGCGTTATATGAGCAACGGACATATCCGTATGCAATTTTTCTCTTTGTTGTAAACGGTTAATATGGATGACCCTATCTGATGATTCCATCCAGACCTAACACTATGATTGGTGTAGCCAACTGCGGAGATACACATAAAACTGAAAGATAGGAGCGGCGGCGGCGAGGGCGGAGGCAGAGGCGGAGTCTAGATCTTATATCTATGTTGCGGGCATCGAGAGGCAGCGCTTTGGTTTCCGGCGTCGAGAGGCAGTGCGTTGGTTGCCGGCGTCGAGAGGCAGCTCAGGGAAGCTTGGTCCCTGTTCCAGCTACTGGGCGGTGGTATAACCCGAAAACCTATGATACGTCCAAAACGTATCTATAATTTTTGATTGTTTCATGCCATTTTTATGCTTTTAGCACTTGTTTTATATTAAGTTTATTATTTATTTGGACTAACCTACTAATAGTTGCAAAAGTGCACAATGTTCTTGTTTTACTCTTTGATGTGTAGAAATTATCAAGAATACAAGAGGAAACCTTGTTGGAGTCGAATTGGGACTTTCCTGAAATCTGTCTGAGAACTTTTTACGAAGATTGCCAGTTTGACCCTCGAAGATGACGTTATATGGAGACCTGGCTGTTACGAAAGTTGTCACAATTTTCCATACGAAGATTTTAAGCCCGAGATCAGCCCAATCGGAGTTCGGACGCGGCCTGTAGGCCCGTTTTGGTGGAACCCTAAAAGGGGGTGACGGAAATCCGAGAAGATATATAAAGGGAGGAAACCTAATTCGTGGAGGACTCCTCCACCCACGAATTTCAGCCACCAAAAGCCACGTTTTTGCCTCCCCCATGGATCCCATCTCCATGGGGGAGGGCTCCCAAGAAGCCATGAAGGAGGGAGGCTAAGGGGCGGCGCTCCCCAAGCTTGCCGGCGGCGGGGAAAGGAGTTCCCCGCACCGCCGCCGCCCTGCGCCGCCGCGCTGCCCCTCTCCGCCGTCTTCACCGCCATCTCCATCACCATCTCCTCCTTGTATTCAGTGGTTCATCCTCCCACAAACCTCTGTACCGTCCTATGTAAACATGGTGTTTGATGCTATAATATTTATCCTATGATTTACATCATGTTTCCGTAGTTTATTTGTCTTTTGATTGCTTAATTGAATGCATGAGGTTCATTAGAGTTGTATGTCTATATGGTGCTGTCCTTTGGTGTCCATTATATTTGTGCGCGCATGGATCAAACACCCTAGGGTTGGTAGTATTTGTAACGAAGCGGGGGAAGTTCTGCCGGAGTGACAGAAACCTGAGAACGCGAACCGATTAGTTGCACGTATGGGAGTAAGAGGACCTTGAACTTAAGGCTATGGTTGGGGAAACCTTAATGCATTGTTAGTATTTGCGGATGCTTTCTAACAATCCAATCATATAGTACTTGTAATCCCAAGTAGTGGAGTGCATGTATATTTAGCCTCTCCCACATAGAAAACTGCATCGAAGACAATGAACCAAGTACCTTCACTAATTAATCTTGGACAAAGCCACCACAATTACCACCACTTTTCCACACTCATGGTACTGTTAGTATATGGTTACTTAGTGTATTTATTGCTGCAGCACTAACATTTACTTTCTTGTATTTATTATCTTGCAAAACTACCTCTCATACCCGTATTGCTACCGTAGTTTTATTTCTAGATAATGCAAACGTTTAGTGTGCGTAGAGTTGTATCAGTGGTTGATAGAACTTGAGAGATATTATCCTCGTTGGGTTCGACACTCTTACTTATCGAAAAGGCTACACGCGATCCCCTATACTTGTGGGTTATCAAGACCTTTTCTGGCGCCGTTGCCGGGGAGCCATAGCGTAGGTTAATGTTCTTGTGTGCACTTGTTTGCTTTATCTCTAAGTAGTTTTTATTTTCAGTATTAAGTTGTTCTTTATCTTACTATGGATAGGGAATGCGAATTACAAAAAAAATTAGGTGTAGTTGTTATCTAAAAACGTTTTCAAAAAGAAAAGTGATTGGAAAGATGAGTAATGGTTAAATGGGGGTCGACCTTGAACACTTGTGTTCATGCCTATGAAACCAAAACAAATCTTTCCATGGAAGCTTTTCATTAAAAACATGTAAATATTGTAAATATTGTGTATATACCTCTGTACATAAAAATAAAATGCTAATTATAGTCTTTAGTTAATTGAAAGTTGATAGTTTTACTTTGCTGTCCAGAAACAGATTTTCTGTGCTCCACCGTATTAAATGTTTAAAATCACCAGAACGTGATCTTGATCTGAAATTTCTTGAGTGCAAAGTGATGCTTATTAGCTTTCTTTCATTAGACTAACTTTTTCTGATTTAAGGTACGTAGATAGGTCGAAAAATTCGATCTTTACTGACTGTTCTGTTTAGACAGATTTTGTGCTTCTCTGTAAATAAAATCGTGATAAATCTCAGAATAGTATTTTGACTTGAAAATTTTTGTGCATAAACCTGAGATTATTATCTTTCTTTCATTAGACTAAAGTTTTTCGATTTGAGCTACTTAACTATCTCGTTGAATGCCATCTTTACGGACTGTTCAGTTTTGACAGATTTCTTTGTTTATTCAATATTGTACTTGGTGTTGTTAGTTTCATTAGTTTTTCGACGGACAACGGAAATCATGAACACCTTAGTATATACAGTGGCTAATGTTGAGTAAAAATTATAAAACTTGTCAATGCTTGAACATGAGTGGATTTTATTTAATGAGTACTAACCCTACTAATGAGTTTTGTGAAGTTTTATGTGGATGTAGCTTATAAGATCTAATCAATATGGTGATATGAGATGAATAAGAAGACGCAAGAGCTCAAGCTTGGGGATGTGTAGGTGCATCCCAAGAACATATTCAAGAAGATACAATCATCTAAGCTTGGGGATGCCCGAGTCATCCCCCTATTCATCAACTAACATGAGGTTGTCTCGTTCATACTCTATATTACCCGTCCACATGATATGTATTGTCTTAACTTGTATTATAATTGCTTTTATATGTCTTGGTTTTACCTTCTTTAGTTTTATTAGGCTCCTTATTTGGTTTCGATTGCTTCTTTACTTTCACTTATAAATTCAAAATAACAAAAATATTTTCTTTTGTTTTGCTTCTTTGTTTGGTTCTTTATTTTAATTTTATTTGGGTTTTACTTTTGATTTTTATTTAGAGTTTTCCTTGCTGTAGCTAGCATGTTTAGGTCTTGCTTAGCCTCTGGTTTCTTAGTTTATCAAAAATAAAGTACCAAGTTTTATCCATTTAGCTTAGTTGATACATATGTAAAAAGTGATTTTCTGTTTTCGGTATCTACTGCTTATTGCGCGATTTTTCATATTTTACTGGAAGCTCTAAAAATCACGAAAAAATTACTGATGTTGTAGCACCTAATCCTCTGCATGTACAAAAATTGGCTAAAATTTCGGGCATGTTTAAGTGCACCTAAAAATTGCGTTTTCCAGCTGCTGTTTTTCTGGACAGATTCTGACTTTTGTTGCAAGAGTGGCCTCTTTTCGTTTTCATTTGATTTTTAATGGTTCTTACCTTTCATTTATAAGTTGGCCATTTAAGCAACCTTTCTGTAACTTAAAAACAAAATTTTATTTGGTTTAATAGTAGCACTTGGGAAATATTATCTATTGTACTAATGTCTAACCGCAGAAAAGAATGGGAAAGTTTTTGTGTTGAAGTTTTTTCACAGAGAATGAAGGAACACCAAACTATGGAATATTGAAGAATTACCAAAGTCATAAGCTTGGGGATGTCCCCGCATCCCTCTTCATCAATAACCCCACGGTTTGCAAACCTTTAAACTTTGTTTTTTGAGCAACATAGGAACTTAACTAAACTTGAAGCGGCTGTATTTTATTATCTATTTATCTTAGCATCAAACACCAGTTACATTAATAAGTGGATCGTCACATATTTTATTTATCCTCTGTTTTCAATGTTTACTTGGTTAATGGATTACTTGTTGAAACTTAAAAATGATGTGTGAATAATACTGTTTAGTAGTTTATGTTTTCTTATGGTTAGTCTCAACTAGCTAATAGTGCATATTATGTTATTTTGATATCAACATGCATTGTCCTGTTCATAAGATGGTATGGTATTGTGGTATCCTCCTCTGAATAATTCACTTGAATCGACTTGGCACATGCTCACACATGTTATGACTGAAAAATAAAAGTCAATTAAGCCTTGATGATCTATTTTGCCTCAGAGTTTTAGTATCGTTTTTATGCCTCCGTTAATTTTATTTTGTCGCAAGCATGATTATGACCGTTATCGCTCTCGTGGTTGTCGCTTCCCAGTCTATTGCTAGCCTTCACTTGTACTGAGCGGGAATGCTGCTCGTGCATCCAAATCCTTAAAACCAAGTTATCCCAAAGAGTCCACCAAAAAATTCCTATGCATGGTATTTCAAGCCATTCCAAGTAAATTTGCATGTGCTACCTTTAAAACCTTCAAAATATTTCTCTTTTTGTGTCAATGTTTACTAGCTCATGAGGAATTAGTGTGGTTATTCTTTATTCTATTTGTCAAATGGACTTTTACACCTGGACTAGTGGCATATACATCCGCTTATCCAATAACTTGCAAAAAGAGCTGGCAACGGGGTGCCCAGTCCCAATTAATTACAACTTTAACCAATTAATTCTCTTCACACTTTTGCCCTGATTCATCAGTAAGCAATGACAAACAGTGAAATACCTGAATGTGTGTAAACCAAAGAGAAAGAGGGATGATCTGCCTTGCTGGTAGAAATAACGTCCTTCATGGGAGCCGCTCTTAAAAGTCCGTTTGACAGGTAGAATACTGTTCTCACCCGCTACCATTCGTTGACAATTAACAAACACCTCTCAAAACATTTTTACCTCTGTTTTTAAAACAAAAAGCTCTAGCACGTGTTAATCCCTGCTTCCCTCTGCGAAGGGCCAATCTTTTATTTTTATGTTGAGTCACCATCCTTTCTTTGAGCACTTCTTCGAGAGCATAGCTGTCGTTCTTAGTGTAATGTGCTTGTCCCAGAATACGATTAATTGAGGTATAACCATGATGCTTTTATCTTTGATATCTCTATATCTAGTCTTCACTTGAACTTCAGAGGTGCCTTGGCATTTATGTTTTGCTCCACAATTAAGGGCAAGCGAGATACCACTCTATCATGCTTTATTATGGTCATTACAATCTTGTTGATGTTTATAAATTTCATGTTATAAGCTCTTAGTTCGTTGATACTTTTCATTAGGAAACATGATTGCTAAGTTTTATTATCCATACATCATGCAATTGTTAAAGACCTGATCATAGCATTTACAATCAAAAATTATTTTGTTATCATTTACCTACTCGAGGACGAGCAGGAATTAAGCTTGGGGATGTTGATACGTCCAAAACGTATCTATAATTTTTGATTGTTTCATGCCATTTTTATGCTTTTAGCACTTGTTTTATATTAAGTTTATTATTTATTTGGACTAACCTACTAATAGTTGCAAAAGTGCACAATGTTCTTGTTTTACTCTTTGATGTGTAGAAATTATCAAGAATACAAGAGGAAACCTTGTTGGAGTCGAATTGGGACTTTCCTGAAATCTGTCTGAGAACTTTTTACGAAGATTGCCAGTTTGACCCTCGAAGATGACGTTATATGGAGACCTGGCTGTTACGAAAGTTGTCACAATTTTCCATACGAAGATTTTAAGCCCGAGATCAGCCCAATCGGAGTTCGGACGCGGCCTGTAGGCCCGTTTTGGTGGAACCCTAAAAGGGGTGACGGAAATCCGAGAAGATATATAAAGGGAGGAAACCTAATTCGTGGAGGACTCCTCCACCCACGAATTTCAGCCACCAAAAGCCACGTTTTTGCCTCCCCCATGGATCCCATCTCCATGGGGGAGGGCTCCCAAGAAGCCATGAAGGAGGGAGGCTAAGGGGCGGCGCTCCCCAAGCTTGCCGGCGGCGGGGAAAGGAGTTCCCCGCACCGCCGGCGCCGCCGCCGCCCTGCGCCGCCGCGCTGCCCCTCTCCGCCGTCTTCACCGCCATCTCCATCACCATCTCCTCCTTGTATTCAGTGGTTCATCCTCCCACAAACCTCTGTACCGTCCTATGTAAACATGGTGTTTGATGCTATAATATTTATCCTATGATTTACATCATGTTTCCGTAGTTTATTTGTCTTTTGATTGCTTAATTGAATGCATGAGGTTCATTAGAGTTGTATGTCTATATGGTGCTGTCCTTTGGTGTCCATTATATTTGTGCGCGCATGGATCAAACACCCTAGGGTTGGTAGTATTTGTAACGAAGCGGGGGAAGTTCTGCCGGAGTGACAGAAACCTGAGAACGCGAACCGATTAGTTGCACGTATGGGAGTAAGAGGACCTTGAACTTAAGGCTATGGTTGGGGAAACCTTAATGCATTGTTAGTATTTGCGGATGCTTCTAACAATCCAATCATATAGTACTTGTAATCCCAAGTAGTGGAGTGCATGTATATTTAGCCTCTCCCACATAGAAAACTGCATCGAAGACAATGAACCAAGTACCTTCACTAATTAATCTTGGACAAAGCCACCACAATTACCACCACTTTTCCACACTCATGGTACTGTTAGTATATGGTTACTTAGTGTATTTTATTGCTGCAGCACTAACATTTACTTTCTTGTATTTATTATCTTGCAAAACTACCTCTCATACCCGTATTGCTACCGTAGTTTTATTTCTAGATAATGCAAACGTTTAGTGTGCGTAGAGTTGTATCAGTGGTTGATAGAACTTGAGAGAATACTTATCCTACCTTTAGCTCCTCGTTGGGTTCGACACTCTTACTTATCGAAAAGGCTACACGCGATCCCCTATACTTGTGGGTTATCAACCTACTACTTATTTTTTAATTATTTTAATTTAGGAGCGCGGAGTCTAAATCTTACATCTGTAGTTTGCCATTTTACTAGATGGATCGTGATCGAGCTTGATGTACGGTAGTCGCACGAGTCCTGAATTCTCACAAGGTGTGGTTGAATTCTGGGACAGGGCTTCGCAACACATGCTAGAAAGTAATGAACCGAAGATGTTTTGTCCTTGTGTTGTCTGTAAGAATGAAGTCTAGTGGCGAAGAAGACATAACATAGAAGAACACATAATTTTGAGGGGATTTATGGAATCGTACACATGTTGGTCAAAACACGGTGAACAACAACCAGCAATCTTTGCCGACAACTGTGATGATTTGAGCAACGATAATCATGAAGTCAATGGCAGAGATGGTTTGGGCAACGCTGATGATGATGTGCATCCAGATGCAACCAGTGCCAATGGTCCACACAAAAACCTAAAACAGATGATCAATGATTTGGAGGATAATATGGAAGGTAATGATGAGATAAAGAATTTCCTCTGTCAGTCGACGGACTCGAAGAAACCTTTGTATCCGGAATGCAAGCTCAACAAGTTGGATGCGATACTAGAATTGTTGAAATACAAAGCAGAGAGTAGTTTATCTGATGTGAGCTTCACAAAGCTGTTAAAACTTGTCGCATTATTACTTCCACCTGGAAGTGACTTGCCAGCGAACACATACCATGCCAAGAGGGTGATCTGCCCCATTCCAGCCGAGTACATGAAGATACATGCTTGTAAGAATGATTGTATTTTGTACCGAGGGAAAAATGAAAATATGCTGCTTGTCCCATATGTAACTTTCCTCGTTACAAACGCAACCTAGCAAAACACAAAGACAAGGGCGAGGATGAGGTCATGACGGGAGTCCCTTACAAGGTTGTGTGGTATTTGCCAATAATACCCAGATTGAAGCGTATGTATGCAGACCCAAAGCAGTCAGAGCTGATGCGTTGGCATGCCGATAAAAGGAAAGATGATGGACTGCTCAGACACCCGGCTGATGGACCACAGTGGAGGCTTATCGATTATGAGTTCCCAGACTTTGGCAGTGACCCCAGAAATGTAAGCTTTGCACTGAGTACTGATGGAATGAATCCTTTTGGCAGCATGAGCAGCAGACATAACACTTGGCCAGTTCTTTTAGCAATGTATAACCTTCCTCCTTGGTTGTGCATGAAGAAGAGGTATATCATGATGTCGATGCTTATTCAAGGACCAAAGCAACCTGAGAATGACATTGATGTTTACTTGAGTTTACTTGTCGAAGAACTACAAGTACTGTGGGATGGGGTAAGAATGTATGATGCGTTCAAGAGAGAACATTTGATCTCAGAGCAATGTTGTTTCTGACAATTCAAGATTATCCTGCACTTGCGAACTTGTCACGGCAGAGTTTGAAGGGATCCTTTGCATGTGTCACTTGCAAAGGAGAACTGAAAGTGTTTGGCTACCGAATTCACGGAAGACAGTGTACATGTGCCACCGTAGGTTTTTGGCAAGGAATCACCCATATCGTAAATTGAAGGCCCAGTTCGATAATACGATTGAGACCGGTGACACGCCAGAACCATTTTCAGGAGCATAAGTCGATAAACAGATGAAGGATGTGCACACTATTTTTGGTAAGGGGAAGAAACCCAACCTCGTGAGAAGGTAGTGTGGAAGAAAAGATCCGTTTTCTGGGCATTGAAGTATTGGGCATATCTGGATTGAATACCTTGGTTTTGTAATTGCTAGTATCTAGAGAGGGTATTTATGCTAGATAGTGGGTTCATGCCTCTCTTGTCTGAGCTCGAGTTGACATAAATGATTAAGACTTGAGATGTGCTGTTGCTACTAGGGATAAAACAGCGGTGTTTATTGCTTTATGTTGTTTACATTTATTACATTACGCACCATGCTTATTGCAATTATATGTTGCTTGCAACTTAATACTTTCGGGTGACAGGCTGATAGCGATCCCGGGGTGGATTATTAGTCATAGATGCAGTTGGATAACGGTTTATGTATCTTGTCGTAATGCCCAATTAAATGAAACGGTGAACTTAGTGTCATGATAGTATTGTGTTGCGCCCATGTTTGTCAATTGTCTCGCTGTAATTTGTTTACCCAACATGTTTATCTTTTGAAGAGACACCACTAGTGAACTGTGGACCCGGTCCTATTTTTCTATATTGTTTACAACCGTTCTAATAGCCTTTTTAAGTCATTTGCTCGTTGGTCATTTTTGCTCTCATATTATTTTACACCCATACGTTTAATCCTTTGTGTTCAGCAAGCCGGAGAGATTTACAACCTCTCTGTTTCGTTGGGACAAAGTAGTTTGTTCGTGTGTGCGCAGGTCCACGTCAATATTCGTAAACGGCGCCGTTGACACCTTTCTAAAGCCTTCTCCAAATCCTACTGGATTGAATACCTTGGTTTTGTAATCAAGGGAAAACTTGCCGCTAATACATCAAACCTTACACTTGGGGTCTCCCAATGAACGTGCTATTCCACGCCATCACTCATTATCAAGACAAAGAATTCATCCTGCTTCCTTACAATCAGGAGTAAGTTTGTTATTAAACATTATCTGTACATCCTGCTTCCATACCATCAGGCGTAAGTTTGTTATTTCATTCACAGTTTTCACTGGATCTTATCTATCATCATTCCTAAACAGAACAAGGTATTTTATGTAGATTCCCTACATGGAACTTTGAAATATAAACCCTTAGAGAAATTCTTGGACAGGTATTACATTGTTCCCTAGTTTACTTTATGATTTAACTTTCACGTGTTGTTTTCTTAATCCACTAACTCATTGCTTTTGTAGTGTGTTCAAAAAGTACCTGACGATAATCAAGTGTAACAGCCCCAAATTTGTGAACCTAAAAATGTGAATAAATTTTCCACTTTTTGTGTTTCATGCATCATGGCATCCATGTGTTAAGATGTTCCACTTGAAACAATTAAGTTTGACAAACAAAAGTTGGCAAGTTAATATATTTGTCAAGGAAGTTCCAAGAGTTCAAAGATAATATTCACACTTGCTTGAAAATTACTAAAAGAATATCAATTAGTAATTAACCAAAATTACCATAACCAAACCCTATGAACAAATGTTACCCAAAACATTTTATATTGAGACACCATTTTTCGTGGAGCTTCTACATGACAAGGGGAGGCTACATGAATAATTCCAGATTTTTCTAAAATGTTTTAGTGCCTCAATAAAATCCCTAAAGTGTTACTGGAAATAAAAGAAACATGAAATGAGGAAAGTACATGGGGTTTTCTGCAAATTGGCCGTCCTCTTCCTCTGTTCACCACCGTGGCAGCGGCATGGCGCCAGTGGCGAGCTCGCCACTGTGCCCGCGCCCCTCCTGCCGCGTGGAGAGGATAAGAACGCCACCGAGCTGCTCTGCTCCTCCCACCCCCTCACTTATCTCCTCACCTGCTCTCTCTTCCTCTCGTTTTCTCTGCCATGGCCGAACCCTAGCCGAAGTTCCGCCGCCACATCGCCGTCGATTGGGAGCGCCCAGAGCAGATCGAAGAAGTCCACTGTCTCCGCCTCGTCGTCCTCTACGTCCTTGTGCAAGGAATCGCCGCGGGGGTCGCCCGCATCGTCGCTGCCGTCCGCGTCTTCTCCGACTCCGGCCGCTGCACGTCGATCAAGCTCGCCGTCGACTACGACCTCCTCCGTCCCTTCCGAGCTCACACACGCGTCGAGGTGAGCACGCCGTCCCCGGAGACATCTTTTCCCTCCTCCTCTCCCTCTATTTCGTCGCGAAGAAGTAGCTCCGCCGTAGCTCGCCACCGGCCGTTGCTAGTCGTTATCGATTCGGCGTCTCCGGTGACAATTAGGTAGCGGCGCCGCCGTAGATTGGTTCGCCTTACTCGCGCGTGTCGAACGCGCCCCGTAGCTCGCCTCCGCGCACGCCGTACCGTCGAGTCCGTGCTCGACGCCGGCGCGGTCACCGCGCGCGCACGCACGCAGGTCGTGGCCTCGCCGCGGTCAAACCTCGTGGGCCACGCGCGCTTGCGTGGCTGCCAGCGTGGCCAAGGGCCCCTCCTGTCAGTGGCTGTGGCTAGACCAGCCCGTGGTGCAAAACGTCTCGTTAGCTTTTCTAGAAAATGAAAATAAATAACCAGATTCAAATAATGAACTTGTAAAAATTCATAAGTTTCTAAATACTGCTCCAAAAATTATAAATAATATATCAAAATGACAAGGAGAAATAACCTTAACTGTTAATATCATTTTCATGTTGAACTAAATACTGGAAATAGCTTTTTCTGGCACTTTAGTAAAAGGGCAGAATATAACATGAATTTGGAAAATTCATAACTTAAGTTTTAATGATCCAAAGATTAGGTTTGACCTATAAAAATGTTCAGAAATTAATGTACTTCATGTTTCACCTTGTTTCCAAACATGGATAATTATTTGTAGTGTTGTTTAAATTAAATTAACAAAAGGGCAGATTTAAAAGAAAATTTTGTAAACGCAAGAACTTTTTATTGGTTTATCAGAAAATTGAGTTTAATATATCAAAATGCTCATAAAAATGTGAACCATCCAGTAGCATCACCATCATGCATATTTGATCACAATTACAGTACAGCACTTTTTAGAAGCTAGTAAAATCATTAAGTTAAATATGGGGTTATAGTTTCCCATGTTGGAATAATTATATTTGCACCCCATTTAAATTGCTAGTTAGTTTTATAGTAAAGTTCAGTGCATTAAAAATGTCATGCCATCATGAGTTTGTGCATTGCATTTGTATGCATGTGTGGTTATTGATTGTTTCTTTCCGGTGTTTTATGTATCGATAGATCAAGCAATCGGGGTTCCACCGCAATACCCTGACGACCCATATTACCAGCCTGCTGAACAAGGCAAGCGTAATCCCCCCTCTGAGCATGTCTCCTCCTATGTTTCCGCAATTTATTTTCTCCGCTATAATATTGCATTCGGTTCTAAATGTCTTTTGCTTGGATTAGAGTATCCTACTAGCTACATTAGATACCTGTTGCCATTACCTGTTGATGACGTGAAACACACGTTCGTTGGGAGACCCCAAGAGGAAGGTATGATGTAGTCAGCAGCAAGTTTTCCCTCAGAAAGAAACCAAGGTTATCGAACCAGTAGGAGCAGCAACTCTTCAGAAGGTTGTCAACGGCGCCAGAAAAATAGCTGTCGCAGGGAGTCTGGACTGTTGACGTGGAATCTGCACACAACACAATCAAACTACTTTGCCCCAACGAAACAGTGAGGTTGTCAATCTCACTGGCTTGCTGAAAACAAAGGATTAAACGTATGGTGTGGAAAATGAGTATTAAATTGCAGAGAATGAAAAAGGAACAGTTTGCAGTTTGTGGTTGTTTAATCAGTGTAAAAGAATGGACCGGGGTCCACAGTTCACTAGTGGTGTCTCTCCATAAAAGATAACTAACATGTTGGGTGAACAAATTACAGCTGGGCAATTGACGAATAGTGAGCGCATGACAATGCATATACATGACATGTTGACTACTATGATATTTAATTGGGCATTACGACATAATACATAGATCGTTATCCAACAGCATCTATGACTAATAATCCACCGCCGGGTTGTCATCCGAGTCCCCCGTTGGTATTAAGTTGCAAGCAACGGATAATTGCATTAAGTAAAGTGCGTAATGTAAACAAACACATATGCCCGTGGACATAGCATCGTTAGGTTATCCCTAGTGGCAACAGCACATCCACAACCTTAGAACTTTCTGTCACTGTCCCAGGTTAAACGGAGACATGAACCCACTATCTAGCATAAATACTCTCTCTTGGAGTTACAAGCATCTACTTGGCCAAAGCATCTACGAGTAACGGAAAGCATGCAAGATCTTAAATAACATATAAGATAGATTGATAATCAACTTGACATAATATTCAATATTCATCGGATCCCAGCAAACACAACATGTAGCATTACAATAATATGATCTTGATCATGTAGGGCAGCTCACAAGATCTAAACATGATGGCACAAAGTGGAGAGACAACCATCTAGCTACTGCTATGGACCCGTAGTCCAAGGATGAACTACTCACGCATCACTCCGGAGGCAGGCATGGCGATGTAGAAGCCTCCGGTGACGATTCCCCTCTCCGGCAGGGTGCCGGGAAGAGGTTCTGAACCCTCCCGAGCTAGGGTTGACGACGGCGGCGTCTCTGGATCTTTTCGTGGATATTTGCTCAGGTACTTAGGGTTTTCGCGTCGGGGGGAATAAGTAGGCGAAAGGGCGGCGGCTGCGGACCCCCGAGGGGCCCACACCACCCCAGGGCGCGGCAGAAGGGGGGCCCGGCCCTGGTGCGTGTGGCCTCCTGGTGGCCCTCCTCTGCTGCTCCTTCGCTCCGTCAGGTGTGTTCTGGAAAAATAGGCACCCCCGTGTAGTTTCGTCCAATTCCGAGAATATTTCCAGACTAGCTTTTCTGGAATACAAAAACAGCAGAAAACAGGAACTGGCACTTCGGCATCTTGTTAATAGGTTAGTCCCAAAAAATGTATAAAAGTGATATAAAGTAGATGCAAAACATGTAGCAATTGGTATAAAACAAGCATGGAACATCAAAAATTATAGATACGTTTGAGACGTATCAGCATCCCCAAGCTTAGTTCCTACTCGTCCTCGAGTAGGTAAACGATAAAAACAAAATAATTTTTGAGGTGACATGCTACTATCATAATCTTGATCATATAATATTGCAAGGCACATGTAAATGAATGAAGTGATCCAAGTCAATGGTCTATAATTTGCTACCAAATAGATAATGAGTAAACAATGAATCACACAAGCTAAACGTTTTCATGAATAGTACTTTCGAGACAAGCATCAAACAGTTTTGCATAAGTGTTAACTCATAAAGCAATAGTTTCTAACAAAAGGTATTTAATCAACACAAAGGAAGAATTTAGTTTCAGCATTTGCTTCAACTTTCAACATATTTATCTCATGGATATTGTCAACACAAAGTAGTATAACAAGTCCAATACATTGCATATAACGCATGTTGTAACAAAGTTGACACTAGTGTTTGCTTGTGGAAGACAGAAAGAATAGGAAAACTGACTCAACATAAAAGTAAAAGAAAGGCCCTTCGCAGAGGGAAGCAGGGATTAAATCATGTGCTAGAGCTTTTAAGTTTTTGAAAGCATATAGAGATTGCATAAAATATTTGATACTCCTCCCAACCTTGCTAACACAAGCCATGGCTAACCGAATCCTCGGGTGCCTTCCATCAATCACATACCATGGAGGAGTATCTATTTTTGAGAGGTGTTTGTTAATTGTCAACGAATGGTAGCGGGTGAGAACAGTATTCTACCTGTCGAACGGACTTTTAAGAGCGGCTCCCATGAAGGACGTTATTTCTACCAGCAAGGCAGATCATCCCTCTTTCTCTTTGGTTTACACACATTCAGGTATTTCACTGTTTGTCATTGCTTACTGATGAATCAGGGCAAAAGTGTGAAGAGAATTAATTGGTTAAAGTTGTAATTAATTGGGACTGGGCACCCCGTTGCCAGCTCTTTTTGCAAGTTATTGGATAAGCGGATGTATATGCCACTAGTCCAGGTGTAAAAGTCCACTCGACAAATAGAATAAAGAATAACCACACTAATTCCTCATGAGCTAGTAAACATTGACACAAAAAGGGAATAATAACATTTTGAATAATTTAAAGGTAGCACATGAAAAATTTACTTGGAGTGGCAAGGAAATACCACATATAGGTAGTTATGGTGGACACAAATGGCATGGATTTTGGCTCAAGGATTTGGATGCACGAGAAGCATTCCCTCTCAGTACAGAGTTTAGGCTAGCAAGGTTATGTAAGCAAACAAGAATATCAACCCGTACACCAAGTTTTATATGACAAACATATTGCAAACGTTATAAGACTTCATACCGTCTTCCTTGTTAACCAAACCCTGTTATTAGAAAATATCTAGACCTTAGAGGTACCACCGATGCAAACCAAATTTTCAACAAGCTTTACGGTAGTTCTTCACTAATAGGCTTAACTCATGTGATGCACAATTTAATCATGATCTACTTGTTAACTCAAAACAATTGACAAGCATCAAGTTATCCATTTTAGTGATCTACAAGATTAAGCAAGTTTTTCCTTATACCAATTACCACATGCAACATTTTCTGAACCAACCAAACACCAATCAATTTATTTCATCAACTCTCCAAACAAATATAAGTGAAGCAAGAGAGTACTTTCTACAAAAGAAAGCTAATAGCTCTGACAAGAGATACATGAAAACAAGAGCTAAAAGCTGAACAGCGCTAGATATGAATACTCAACAAATATAAGTGAAGAATAGGAGTATTCTCATGAAAAAGCGGAGCGTGTCTCTCTCCCAATCAAGAATGCTAGGGTCCAGTCAAGCTTTATTGAAAATAAAAATGCAATACTGAAAATAAAAAGCACACAGACGCTCCAAGAAAAGCACATATGATGTGAAAGAATTAAAATATAGTTTCACTAGAGATGACCTGATAATTTTGACGATGAAGAAGGGGATGCCTTGGGCATCCCCAAGCTTAGACGCTTGAGTCTTCTTGAAATATGCTGGGGAGATCCATGGGAGCCTCCCCAAGCTTAAGCTCTTCACTCTTCTTGATCCTATTATATCATCCTTCTCTCTTGACCCTTGAAAACTTCCGTCACACCAAACTCAAAGTAGATCTCATTAGAGGGTTAGTGCATAATCAAAAATTCACATGTTCTGTAAAGACGCAATATGATTTGTTACTTTAAACATTAGCTACAGCCACTGATGTTATGTGAAGCTCTTCCACCCAAAAAAGAATTTCACTCAACACTAGTAAAAGAGAGAATGCGAAAAATAAAAAGGCATAATCTGTCTAAAACAGAACAGTCCGCAAAGACGAATTTTTTCGAGGCACTTACGACGCTCAGATCGAGAAACTCTGAACTAATGAAAGTTTCAGACATTCATAAAGATTACGCACAAAAATTTCAGATTTAATTAACAATCTGGTGATTTTAGGAATTTCGTACAGTGAACAGCAAAAATCTGTTTCTGCGCAGCAATCAAAATTAAGCATCATCTTATCATTAGAGGCTACTCTTGGCACAACAATGCGAGAAAATAAAGATACAAAGGAGTTGCTACAGAAGTAAACAAACTCCTTGACTAATACTGAAAATAAAAGATAATGGGTTGCCTCCCAAAAGCGCTTTCTTTAACGCCTTTTAGCTAGGCATAGTGATTTTTATGATGCTCACATAAAGATGAGAGTTGAAACGTAAAAGAGAGCATCAAAAAGCATATATAAAACATGTTTAAATCTAACACTCTTCCTATGCATAGGGGCCTTGTAAGAAAACAAGTAAATAAAGCACAAAGTGACTAGCATAGGAAGACAAAACAAGTGCAACTTCAAAACTTTCAACGGACCATTAGGTCTTAAAGCAAAAATCATATAGAAGCAACACAAGAGAAAGCTCAAACTTTCATCATAAAGAGAGGAAATTTAATAACATGAAGATTCCTATAACCATATTTTCCTCTCTCAAAATAATTTTCAGTAGCATCATGAACAAACTCAACATTATAACTATCACATATCACATAAAGCATGATTTTCATGATCTACAAACACATAATTTTTATTAAGCTCAAAATAGTGGGGTTATCAAACCCACTTTTGACAATAATAGTATAATAAATATCATTAGGCAATATAGGACCATCATCAAGAGCATTATCATATATAACATTAGGGAGCACATTTTTACTTTCTGCAATTTCCTCTTTTACTGAGTCAAGGAGGTTGTTTACTTCAAATTTATCAAAAGGAGATATTTCAATAGAAGAATCATCACATTCGACAATATAGCATTCTTCCTTCTTCAAAGCTAGGGGACTAAAAATAACATTTTTATCAAAACCAGCTTCCCCAAGCTTAGAGCTTTCCATGGCATTAGCAATAATGGTGTTCAAAGAATGTATGCTAATAACATTGCTACTATCATGATTGTTATGCAAATAAAGTTCCATAGGCTTTTTAATTTTCTCTTCAAACACTTCATGTCCCAACTGAAGATAAATTTCATAAAGCTCTCTCATGTTGTTTTCAGCCATAGGACTAGTTTCAAGGAAAGTAACCATTGATAGCAAGTAAAGAGCTAGACATAATAACTAACAGGAAACAAACTGAAAATAAACTAAATGCAAGTAACTAATTTTTTTGTGTTTTTGATAATTGCAAGCAAATAAGATTAAATAAAATAAACTAAGCAAGACAAAAACAAAGTAAAGAGATTGGAAGCGTGAAACTCCCCTTGCAGAAGACTGCTGTCTCCCCGGCAACGGCGCCAGAAAAATAGGCGTCGAAGAGTTAAATATGGGGTTATAGTTTCCCTTGTTGGAATAATTATATTTGCACCCCATTTAAATTGCTAGTTAGTTTTATAGTAAAGTTCAGTGCATTAAAAATGTCATGCCATCATGTGTTTGTGCATTGCATTTGTTATGCATGTGTGGTTATTGATTGTTTCTTTCCGGTGTTTTATGTATCGATAGATCAAGCAGTCGGGGTTCCACCGCAATACCCTGACGACCCATATTACCAGCATGCTGAACAAGGCAAGCGTAATCCCCCTCTGAGCATGTCTCCTCCTATGTTTCCGCAATTATTTTCTCCACTATAATATTGCATTCGGTTCTAAATGTCTTTTGCTTGGATTAGAGTATCCTACTAGCTGCATTAGATACCTGTTGCCATTACCTGTTGATGACGTGAAACACACGTTCGTTGGGAGACCCCAAGAGGAAGGTATGATGTAGGCAGCAACAAGTTTTCCCTCAGAAAGAAACCAAGGTTATCGAACCAGTAGGAGCAGCAACTCTTCAGAAGGTTGTCAACGGCGCCAGAAAAATAGCTGTCGCAGGGAGTCTGGACTGTTGACGTGGAATCTGCACACAACACAATCAAACTACTTTGCCTCAACGAAACAGTGAGGTTGTCAATCTCACTGGCTTGCTGAAAACAAAGGATTAAACGTATGGTGTGGAAGATGAGTATTAAATTGCAGAGAATGAAAAAGGAACAGTTTGCAGTTTGTGGTTGTTTAATCAGTGTAAAAGAATGGACCGGGGTCCACAGTTCACTAGTGGTGTCTCTCCATAAAAAATAACTAACATGTTGGGTGAACAAATTACAGCTGGGCAATTGACGAATAGTGAGCGCATGACAATGCATATACATGACATGTTGACTACTATGATATTTAATTGGGCATTACGACATAATACATAGATCGTTATCCAACAACATCTATGACTAATAATCCACCGCCGGGTTGTCATCCGTGTCCCCCGTTGGTATTAAGTTGCAAGCAACGGATAATTGCATTAAGTAAAGTGCGTAATGTAAACAAACACATATGCCCGTGGACATAGCATCGTTAGGTTATCCCTAGTGGCAACAGCACATCCACAACCTTAGAACTTTCTGTCACTGTCCCAGGTTAAACGGAGACATGAACCCACTATCTAGCATAAATACTCTCTCTTGGAGTTACAAGCATCTACTTGGCCAAAGCATCTACTAGTAACGGAAAGCATGCAAGATCTTAAATAACATATAAGATAGATTGATAATCAACTTGACATAATATTCAATATTCATCGGATCCCAGCAAACACAACATGTAGCATTACAATAATATGATCTTGATCATGTAGGGCAGCTCACAAGATCTAAACATGATGGCACAAAGTGGAGAGACAACCATCTAGCTACTGCTATGGACCCGTAGTCCAAGGATGAACTACTCACGCATCACTCCGGAGGCAGGCATGGCGATGTAGAAGCCTCCGGTGACGATTCCCCTCTCCGGCAGGGTGCCGGAAAGAGGTTCTGAACCCTCCCGAGCTAGGGTTGACGACGGCGGCGTCTCTGGATCTTTTCGTGGATATTTGCTCAGGTACTTAGGGTTTTCGTGTCGGGGGGAATAAGTAGGCGAAAGGGCGGCGGCTGCGGACCCCCGAGGGGCCCACACCACCCCAGGGCGCGGCAGAAGGGGGGGCCGCGCACTGGTGGCGTGTGGCCTCCTGGTGGCCCTCCTCTGCTGCTCCTTCGCTCCGTCAGGTGTGTTCTGGAAAAATAGGCACCCCCGTGTAGTTTTGTCCAATTCCGAGAATATTTCCAGACTAGCTTTTCTGGAATACAAAAACAGCAGAAAACAGGAACTGGCACTTCGGCATCTTGTTAATAGGTTAGTCCCAAAAAATGTATAAAAGTGATATAAAGTAGATGCAAAACATGTAGCAATTGGTATAAAACAAGCATGGAACATCAAAAATTATAGATACGTTTGAGACGTATCACCTGTATCCTTCCTAATATCCATAGGATTGAAGTGTTGGCATGAGTTAATTATACCTGCTGTGTATTTGCTTAGCCATGCTTAGTTGAATGCTTAGTCGTCCGGTGGATGTTTCATTGTCGTAACAGTTGATGGGATGACCGGATGTGGTGGAAAGTGTGGTGACATTAATAAACTGCTTAAAGGCGGGGATGAGAGGCCACAGGGGATGTAGTGGGTTGTCTCGTTCTCGCCGCCTAAGTGCGAGTTCTCGCCTTCGAGCCAAGACCGAGCGTGCTACCATACGTGAGGCCTCTGCAGTAGCAGGAACCCTCATCGACTAAATAACTCGGGCGGGGCTAGCCAGGGTCCTCTAATTTGAGCTTCCATTTGCGCGTGCGTGAAGATGGTGGTCAGGACTGAGATGAGGATGGTGGTGTTTAGGAAAATGAGTGGCCACGGGGCAGGGTGTTGGAGGCACTGAACCTGTCCCGTCCTCACTGATGATCCTGGGTTAGTCTCAAGCGAGGGAGAAGTTGTAACCGCTCCTACTCAGCCGGCTCTCCACGGAAGAGAGCTAATGTACAGGCAATGGGCCGGACGGTACGCGTGGCAAAAACAGTACACCCCTGCAGGGTAAATCTTTTCGAAAAGCCGTGTCCGCGGTTATGGACGACTTGGTGCCGGATTCAGAGACTATAGGAAACATGAACCGAATGATTAAAACTTGACTTCAAGAATGCAAGGTTGACTTCCTTGAGGGTGATTCGGGAAGGTGCCTTTGTAGACAGGTGCAGTGATTGATGGTGATTGTTGATGAAGATGATCAAAAGAAAAGAGTTTTCTTCTTACCCCCTTTGAAAATATTCTGATTAGTCGATGCCATGGAGTTATGTCTTTATAAAGAAAACCAGCTTTATGCACAACGGGCATAAAACCTTTGAAAGCCAATCATCGAGCTAGTAGCTCTAGTAATCTTGCAGAGTTCGTCGAACTCAACGTTGCTTTGTTGGTTCTTTCATTGGAGGACTTCACCGACACTGAAGGTGGGTTCCATGTGGACGTCGACGAGTAGTCTGGGGTTCCCAGGTCGCAGCTTGGGACATCCCGGAACAGCTGGCGCTGGGAATGTTTATCTATAGGCCTCTTAGGCCATAATTTGGTTCTTGTTGTTTAGAACAACTTATTTCGCTTCCGCATGATGTACTGTTGGGTCTGTGACCTCTGGTTGTAATATTTGCTATCTTTCTCTATTATAAGAGTTGAACTATAAGGCTTTGAGTCGTAGAGTCTGTAATGTGCCAGTTGTTCCACAAGTCTTGATCTCTCTATTATGCATTGATAGTTGTGTCTGCGTTATGGCATCAATCGGGGTGTTGCGTTGCCGATGATCCATTCCGAGCAACGCCTGCCAAAGGTTTTGGCCTGGGGATGGTAACCCAGTAACATCCGGTTGTATCGCATGATCGGTGACACACAGCATCTTTGTATAGTTCTGCGGTCGGGGCGCCACAAGTTGGTATCAGAGCAGGACTGCCTGTAGGAAACCCTTCTAATGGTCGACGTTGAGTCTAGTGTTGTGAAAATTATTTTTAACCTAAAAATGAGTTGTGAAAACCATCTTAGGATTCTTTTTACTCCTTACCTGGTATCACTCTATTCTCGGAGCTATCTTACCTTGATTTGACTTAAAAGTTTTACTCCTCGTCTGTTACTTCAAAACTTTAGGATCACGGGGATGGGTTCTACCTTAGTATTGCGTGTTAGGTTGCTCCCGCTGCGCTACAATCTGAAGTAAACTCAGATGTCTCCGAACATTTCCCTTCCTACTGAGTCTAATCACTCATTCCTTCTCTGGGTTTTAACCCAAGATCATGAACCGAAGGTCCCGGATTGTACTGGAATTCTGGTATGATGAATCATATAGGTTGTTACCCATGTGAGCATTATGCTATTCGTGAGTCTCAGTACACGATGCTGATCTTTGACCCAAGTTCCATCTTGTTGGTCCCTTGTTCGTTGTTACACAAAGTATTATCGTCCCTAGTCTGTGTACTTGAGTAGACGCTGATGCTATTGTCTCAATCATTCGGAGATAGATATTAACTGTGTCCTTGTCAATTCTCCAGAATGGCTCGAGGAGGCCGCGGTAACAACAATGATGAGGAATCCCCGCCACCACCCTCAATGGCGCAGGTCCTAATGGCCATTGAGGAAAAACGCGGGCGCAATGAGCGACTGCTCGAGCAGTTGGTGCAGCAGAATGCACGGAGGAACAATGAGTGCAACACTCTCACTGAGTTCCTGCGCTCGCAGCCACCCACCTTCGCCGATGCTAAGGAGCCACTGGAAGCTGATGACTGGCTTCGCGCTCTGGTGCGCAAGTTCTCCGCGCTGCATGTTCCAGTGGCCGAGCAGGTCAACTTCACCACCTACCTCCTGACGGGTGCGGCTGGCTGTTGGTGGGAGAGTCATGTGGCGTTATTCGCGCCAGACCATGCCTTCACTTGGGTGGAATTCTGCACAGCCTTCCGTGCGGCTTACATACCTCAGCCAATACTGGACTTGAAGAGGAGGGAGTTCCTGGATCTGCACCAGGGTCATATGGACATCCGAGCTTATGGTCGTGAATTCAATCATCTCTCTCGTTACGCCCCTCGGGACGTGACCAATGATGCCGACAAGCAAGAGTTGTTCCGCAAGGGGCTTGCGCCGAGGCTCCGCTATGAGCTGCTGCCCTTCAAGTTCCAGAACTACCAGGAGCTGTTCAACCATGCTCTTACTCTTGAGCAGGGAGGAAGGAACTTGAGGCTTCCAAGAGGCCAGCACAAGGGGACCACCCGAGTTCCTCGGTTCCTGAGAGCAAGAAGCGCAGGATCTTCGTTCCCTATAGCGCTGTACCGCGTGCTCCATTCATGCGAGGGCCGCGGGATACAGGCCACCACCGCCGCGCCCCACTACTTCGACACTTGGGGCGAGCGGAAGTGGGTATCGTCCTCAGCTACCTGCCCCACCTGGATTCACTTGCTACAGCTATGGCCAGTCTGGCCACTACTCCAGGGAGTGCCCCCAGAAGGCACCAATTCCGGTAACACCTGCACGAGCCCCCGCCATTCCAGCTGGAAAGGCTGGCCCTATCGTGTGTGCCCGCCTGAACCACGTCTCTGCTGAAGAAGCTGAGGAGGACCCCGGCGTCCGTATGGATGAGTTACGAATCAACGACAATCCAGCTACAGTTTTGTTTGACTCTGGAGCATCACATTCATTCATTTCCATAGCATTTGCAAAAGACCACCACATGCCGCTTGAGAAGATGAGACGTCCCTTGATGATCTCCACGCCTGGCTCC
The DNA here is from genome assembly GCA_947311845.1 of Poa pratensis. Taxonomy (NCBI): domain Eukaryota; kingdom Viridiplantae; phylum Streptophyta; class Magnoliopsida; order Poales; family Poaceae; genus Poa; species Poa pratensis. Next base: position 11,883,390 of record CAMZMU010000082.1, read on the forward strand.
AAATGGCAAACCGATGGGATTACTCCCGAGGTCCAAATTAATATAGGCTCCATGTCCTTCCCTTTTCTGCTGGTAGCCCTGAAGTCAACTAACTTGGATGTCATACTGGGCATGAACTGGCTAGTAAAATACCGGGCGAATCTTGACTGTGCTGCTAAGACCATTACCGTGACCACTTCTTCCGGTGACATTATGGAGCATTGGTCTGCACTATCAAGGCCTCCATCCTCAATCATTCCCCTCTCCCGGAGATCAGCTTATACTTCATGGAAGACGATTCCCCTCCTGAAATACATGAAATACATGTGGTGTGTGATTTCCCAGATGTGTTCCCGGAGGAATTGCCTGGCATGCCCCTGATCGAAGTGTGGAGTTTGAAATAGATTTGATGCCAGGTACTGATACGATTTCCAAGAAACCCTACCGTATGCCGGTGGAAGAGTTGGCTCTATTGAAAGAGCAAATCGATGAGCTGTTAGCAAAGGATTTTATTCAGCCTAGCAGTTCACCTTGGGGTTGTCCGGTACTCTTCGTCAAAAGAGGGATTCGACCGTTCCTCGTTTGGTCTCTGATTATAGGCCGCTGAATGCGGTGACAATCAAGAACAAGTATCCTATTCCCCGGATCAATGATCTGTTAGATCAGTTAGCTGGTGCAACAGTATTCTCCAAGATGGATCTGAGGTCAGGATACCATCAGATCAAGATAAGAAAGGAGGATATCCCAAAGACGACATTCGTTACTCGCTATGGCCTATATGAGTATACCGTCATGTCCTTTGGTCTCACCAATGCTCCAGCTACATTCATGAGGCTCATGAACTCCATCTTCATGGATTATCACGACAAATTTGTCGTCATCTACATCGATGACATCCTCGTTTATTCTAAAACTGACGAAGAGCATGCCGAACATCTTCGGTTAGTTCTGACAAGACTTCGAGAACACCGCCTTTATGCCAAGTTCTCCAAGTGTGAGTTTGGTTGGATAAACTTGTCTTCCTTAGCCATGTGATGTCCGCTGATGGTGTGGCAGTCATTCCCGACAAGATTCAATCTATTCTGGATTGGAAAACTCCAAAGTCAGTCAAGGACATTCGTAGCTTTCTCGGATTGGCGGGTTACTACCGCCGATTCATCGAAGGTTTCTCCAAGATAGTCAAGCCCATGACTGACCTTCTCAAGAAGGATAGAAAGTTCGCATGGACGGACAAAGCTGAAGAGAGCTTCAAAACACTGAAAGCTAAACTCAGGTCCGCTCCTGTGCTCGTCCTGTCGGACACCAGCAAGGATTTCGTCGTCTTCTGTGACGCCTCCTTGCAAGGCTTGGGATGTGTATTAATGCAAGAGGGCCATGTGGTGGCGTATGCTTCCCGCCAACTAAAGCCGCATGACACAACTACCCAACTCATGATCTAGAGCTTGCCGCTGTTGTATGCTCTGAAGCAGTGGAGACCATACCTGTTTGGTAACCGTTGCGAGATTTTCTCGGATCATAAGAGTCTGAAGTACCTCTTCACACAGCCAGATTTAAATCTCAGGCAGAGGCGTTGGTTGGAGTTAATAAAGGACTATGATGTGAGCCTGAACTATCAACCCGGCAAAGCAAACGTCGTGGCTGACGCGCTGAGTCGGAAGTCTACTGCAACAACCTGATGGTCGAGGAGGCTCAACCTGCTATTTGTAAAGAGTTCGCTCGTTTGAACCTGGAAATTGTTCCCTCTGGCTATCTAGCAAATCTGGAGATCAAGTCTACTCTTGAAGACCAGATAAAGGAGGCGCAAAAACGTGATAAGGGTATTTGAAAATCAAGGAGAACATTGCTAGCGGGAAGGCTAAATGTTTCACTGTCAATAACTCCGGAGTAGTATATTTTGGTGACCGTCTAGTAGTGCCGAAGAAACGAAAATTGAGGGAGCTGATACTCCAAGAAGCTCATGAATCTCCTCTATCTATTCATCCCGGTAGTACCAAAATGTACCAAGACCTCGACATCAATTCTGGTGGACTCGGATGAAACGAGAAATCGCCAAGTATATTGCTGAATGCGACACTGTCGTCGGGTAAAGGCTGAACATCAAAGGCCTGCCGGCACTCTTCGCCCTATTGCAGTTCCGGAGTAGAAATGGGATGAAATTGGTATGGATTTCATTACTGGACTGCCGAAGTCTCCTAAGGGAAACGATGCAATTTGGGTAATCATTGATCGACTATCAAAAGTTGCTCACTTCCTCCCGTTCGTGTTGACATCACAGCTGCTAAGTTGGCAGACCTGTATGCTTCAGGATCGTCGTACTTCACGGCGTTCCCAAGAAGATAATCTCTGATCGTGGAAGCCTGTTCACCTCCAAGTTTTGGACTAGTTTCCAACAAGCTATGGGAACTCGTCTCAACTTTAGCACCGCTTTCCATTCTCAAACTGATGGTCAGACCGAAAGGGTGAACCAAGTTCTGGAGGACATGCTCAGGGCATGTGTAATCTCTTTTGGCAAGGGTTGGGAGAAGTATCTTCCCTTCGCGGAGTTCTCCTACAACAATAGCTATCAAGCTAGTCTAGGTATGGCCCCATTCGAGGTTCTGTATGGAAGAAAATGCCGAACTCCGCTAAATTGGTCCGAGACCGGAGAGAGGGCACTCTTTGGTCCAGATATTATCAATGAAGCTGAGGAGAAGGTTAGAATCAACGAGAGAACCTGAAGATTGCCCAGTCTAGGCAGAAGAGTTACTATGACAAGCATCATCAGGAGGTTCACTATGAAATTGGTGATAAAGCTTACCTCCGTGTCTCTCCCCTTCGAGGCGTTCGCCGCTTCGGGATCAAGGGAAAATTGGCCCCTCGCTACATTGGCCCTTTCACTGTCTGGCCAAGCGAGGAGATCTTTCTTATCAATTGGAGTTACCGGCCATCTTCCCGGATGTGCATGATGTGTTTCATGTATCCCAACTTCGCTGTTGTTTCAAAGATCCTATTCATGGAGTCAATACTGAGGAGCTAGATATCCAGGAGTATCTCACTTATCGCGAGCACCCTATTCGTGTCCTGGATGAAGCAGAAAGGAAGACTCGTAACAAGACCACCAAGTTCCTAAAAATTCACTGGTCTCACCATTCCGAAGAGGAAGCAACCTGGGAAAGGGAGTCTAGTCTTCGAGAGGAGTATCCTGACTTCTTTCCGCAATCTTAGAATCTCGGGACGAGATTCCTGTAAGGGGGGTAGATTTGTAACAGCCCCAAATTTGTGAACCTAAAAATGTGAATAAATTTTCCACTTTTTGTGTTTCATGCATGATGGCATCCATGCATTAAGATGTTCCACTTGAAACAATTAAGTTTGACAAACAAAGGTTGGCAAGTTAATAGATTTGTCAAGGAAGTTCCAAGAGTTCAAAGATAATATTCACACTTGCTTGAAAATTACTAAAAGAATATCAATTAGTAATTAACCAAAATTACCATAACCAAACCCTATGAACAAATGTGACCCAAAACATTTTATTTTGAGACACCATTTTTTGTGGAGCTTCTACATGACAAGGGGAGGCTACATGAATAATTCCAGATTTTTCTAAAATGTTTTAGTGCCTCAATAAAATCCCTAAAGTGCTACTGGAAATAAAAGAAACATGAAATGAGGAAAGTACAGGGGGTTTTCTGCAAATTGGCCATCCTCTTCCTCTGTTCACCACCGTGGCAGCGGCATGGCGCCAGTGGCGAACTCGCCACTGTGCCCGCGCCGCTCCTGCCGCGTGGAGAGGATAAGAACGCCACCGAGCTGCTCTGCTCCTCCCACCCCCTCACTTATCTCCTCACCTGCTCTCTCTCCCTCTCGTTTTCTCTGCCATGGCCGAACCCGAGCCGAAGTTCCGCCGCCACATCGCCATCGATTGGGATCGCCCAGAGCAGATCGAAGAAGTCCACTGTCTCCGCCTCGTCGTCCTCTATGTCCTCGTGCAAGGAATCGCCGCGGGGTCACCGGCATCGTCGCTGCCGTCCGCGTGTTCTCCGACTCCGGCCGCCGCACGTCGATCAAGCTCGCCGTCGACTACGACCTCCTCCGTCCCTTCCGAGCTCACACACGCGTCGAGGGTGAGCACGCCGTCCTCGGAGACATCTTTTCCCTCCTCCTCTCCCTCTATTTCGTCGCGTCGAAGTAGCTCCGCCGTAGCTCGCCGCCGGCCGTTGCTAGTCGTTATCGATTCGGCGTCTCCGGTGACAGTTAGGTAGCGGCGCCGCCGTAGATTGGTTCGCCTTACTCGCGCGCGTCGAACGCGCCCCGTAGCTCGCCTCCGCGCACGCCGTACCGTCGAGTCCGTGCTCGACGCCGACGCGGTCACCGCGCGCGCGCGCACGCAGGTCATGGCCTCGCCGCGGTCAAACCTCGGTGGGCCGCGCGCGCTTGCGTGGCTGCCAGCGTGGCCACGGGCCCCTCCTGTCAGTGGCTGTGGCTAGACCAGCCCGTGGTGCAAAACGTCTCGTTAGCTTTTCTGGAAAATGAAATAAATAACCAGATTCAAATAATGAACTTGTAAAATTCATAAGTTTCTAAATACTGCTCCAAAAATTATAAATAATATATCAAAATGATCAGGAGAAATAACCTTAACTGTTAATATCATTTTCATGTTGAACTAAATACTGGAAATAGCTTTTTCTGGCACTTTAGTAAAAGGGCAGAATATAACATGAATTTGGAAAATTCATAACTTAAGTTTTAATGATCCAAAGATTAGGTTTGACCTATAAAAATGTTCAGAAATTAATGTACCTTATGTTTCACCTTGTTTCCAAACATGGATAATTATTTGTAGTGTTGTTTAAAATAAATTAACAAAAGGGCAGATTTAAAAGGAATTTTTGTAAATGCAATAACTTTTTATTGGTTTATCAGAAAATTGTGTTTAATATATCAAAACGCTCATAAAAATGTGAACCATCTAGTAGCATCACCATCATGCATATTTGATCACAATTACAGTACTGCACTTTTTAGAAGCTAGGAAAATCATTAAGTTAAATATGGGGTTATAGTTTCCCTTGTTGGAATAATTATATTTGCACCCCATTTAAATTGCTAGTTAGTTTTATAGTAAAGTTCAGTGCATTAAAAATGTCATGCCATCATGTGTTTGTGCATTGCATTTGTTATGCATGTGTGGTTATTGATTGTTTCTTTCCGGTGTTTTATGTATCGATAGATCAAGCAGTCGGGGTTCCACCGCAATACCCTGACGACCCGTATTACCAGCCTGCTGAACAAGGCAAGCGTAATCCCCCCTCTGAGCTTGTCTCCTCCTATGTTTCCGCAATTATTTTCTCCACTATAATATTGCATTCGGTTCTAAATGTCTTTTGCTTGGATTAGAGTATCCTACTAGCTGCATTAGATACCTGTTGCCATTACCTGTATCCTTCCTAATATCCATAGGATTGAAGTGTTGGCCTGAGTTAATTATACCTGCTATGTATTTGCTTAGCCATGCTTACTTAAATGCTTAGTCGTCCGGTGGATCTTTCATTGTCGGAACAGTTGATGGGATGACCGGATGTGGTGAAAAAGTGTGGTGACATTAATAAACTACTTAAAGGCGGGGATGAGAGGCCACAGGGGATGTGGTGGGTTGTCTCGTTCTCGCCGCCTAAGTGCGAGTTCTCGCCTTCGAGCCAAGACCGAGCGTGCTACCATGCGTGAGGCCTATGCAGTAGCAGGAACCCTCATCGACTAAATAACTCGGGCGGGGCTAGCCAGGGTCCTCTAGTTTGAGCTTCCATCTGCGCGTGCGTGAAGATGGTGGTCAGGACTGAGATGAGGATGGTGGTGTTTAGGAAAATGAGTGGCCACGGGGCAGGGTGTTGTAGGCACTGAACCTGTCCCGTCCTCACTGATGATCCTGGGTTAGTCTCAAGCGAGGGAGAAGTCGTAACCGCTCCCACTCAGCCGGCTCTCCACGGAAGAGAGCTAATGTATAGGCAATGGGTCGGACGGTACGCGTGGCCAAAACAGTACACCCCTGCAGGGTAAATCTTTTCGAAAAGTCGTGTCCGCGGTTATGGACGACTTGGTGCCGGATTCAGAGACCATAGGAAACATGAACCGAATGATTAAAACTTGACTTCAAGAATGCAAGGTCGACTTCCTCGAGGGTGATTCAGGGAGGTGCCTTTGTAGACAGGTGCAGTGATTGATGGTGATTGTTGTAACAGCCCACTTTTGGTATTGCAAAATATGAACCAAATTTTCACTTTTCTTTCCTTTTATGCATCATGGCATCCATGCATAATCATGTTTCATTTGAATTAATACAACAGTTGAATTGAAATGATGTTGAGTTGTTAAAACAAAAGTCTTGCAAATAAACATAATTGTCAAGGATGTGCCAAGAGTTCATCAAGAATAATTTTGCACCTGCTTAAAAATTGCTGAAGTAATAACATTTGGGAATTTAGCAAAATGCCCTATTTTAAACCTCTATGAGCAAAGGTTGCTCAAAACATTTTATTTTGCAACCCCAATTTTGGTGGTGCTTCTACATGTTGTTAGGAGGCTACTTGATTTTTCTCGGATTTTTGTAAAACGTTTAAGTGCCTCGATAAAATCACTGAAATGCTGCTGGAATTAAAAGAAACTGAAAAGGACCTATTGGTGATGGAAACAAAACTGCCAGGGGGTTATCTGCAAGAAGCATCGCCTCTCACCTCCCGGACTGGCGCCATGCCGTCGCCTCGCCCGTGTGCACGCCGCGACGGCCCCCCCTCTCTGCTCTGCCTCCACCTGCAAGGAAGACAGGCACCACGAGGCTCACCTGCCCACTCCCTCCCCGATATTTCCTCCCATTCCCCTTTCTCTCGTCCTCTCCGCACGGCCGAACCCGAGCCCGCCGTCGCCGACGCATCGCCGCCGTTCTGCGCCTCTCCGAGCCGGGCCGAGCAGCGCAGAAGCTCCGCCTCGTCTTCCTCTTCATCCTCACCGCAGGAATCGAGCCGAGACGCCGTACATTCCCGAGGATCGAGCTCTCCGTCCCCGACGTCCGCCGCACTCCGGGCAAAATCGCCGTCGACTCCGCCCTCCAACGTCCCCGTAGAGCACCCCCACGCGTCGAGGGTGAGTCTACGATCGTCCCCGTGCTCCCCGTTCGCAAGTGCAGGGTCCGTAGCCGTAGATTGCCATTGCTCACCGCCGTGCCATTCCACTCGGATAATACGATTCCACAAAATCGGATTGTCCGATATACTCCAGTACGAGTAGCCCTTCTTGTCCTTACCAGAATTTCGGGCCAGCCGTGTCGATCGGATAATCCGAGGCATCCAAATTCGGATAATCCGAATTTCATCAGTACTCCAGACCACTGTTAGCCTTAAAGTCCTTAACCGTTTCGAGCCAAGTTCATCGGATAATCCAATTCCAACCTCATCGGATAATCCGATTAACCTGTTTCAGCTGTAATGCAAACCAATCTTCAGCTCACTCTCTGTACTTGTTGCAAGGATGTTTAATCACCCAAACCCTGCATTTTATCACATGATCATGTCATTCATATGCAAGTTAACATTAGGGTTCCATCTATTCAAATCAACAAGCAAAGATGCTACTTTACTTAACTCCACGGTGTATCCGAGATGTGCCCTTTACGCATCCGAACTCCGTTTAAGTTGAATAGCTTGAATCATCCTCATCTCGGGGATTTAAAATGTCATGTCATCATGTGTTTGCGCATTGCATTTGTTAAATCATGTGTGGTAATTGATTGTTTCTTCCGATGTTATGCTTCGATAGATCAAGCAGCCGGGTTACGCCCCAATACCCCGACGAACCGTACTGCTCGCACGTTGAACAAGGCAAGCGTAATCCCCCCTCTGAGCATGTCTTATCCTATTTTCCGCAAATATTTTCTCCACTATAATACTGCATGCGGTTCCAAATGTCAATTTGATTGGATTAGAGTAACCTATAGTTGCATTAAGTTTCCGATGCCATTACCTGTTTCCCTCCTGTTATCCATAGGTTTGTATTGTTGGCCTGAGATACTTAACTATGCTATGTTGTTGCTTAGCCATGCTTAGTTAAATGCTTAGCCGTCCGATGGATATTTCATGTTGGAAACAAATGTCGAAATGTTCGGATGATGGTGGAGGAATTGTGGTGACAGGTAATAAACTGCTTAAAGGTGGGGATGAGAGGCCACTATGGTTGGTGGTGCTTTGTCTCGCTCTCGCCGCCTAGGTGCGAGTTCTTTACCTCTTGAACCAAGAATGAGCGCGCTTCCATTCGGTGGGGTATATGGAGCCCCCGTCGACCAACTAACTTGGGCGGGACTAGCCAGGGTCCTCTAGTTTGAGCTTCCATTTGCGCGTGCGTTGAGATGGTGGCCAAGACTGAGATGAGGATGGTGGTGTTAGGAAAATGAGTGGCCACGGGGCAGGGAGTTGGAGGCACTGAACCTGTCCCGTCCTCACTGATGATCCTGGGTTAGTCTCAAGCAAGGTAAAGGTTGTAACCGTTCCCACTCAGCCGGCTTCCCCGGAAGAGAGCTAAGCGTAGGCAATGAGCCGGGCGGTACCGAAGGTTAAACACAGTGCACCCCTGCAGGGTTAAATCTTTTCGAAAAGCCGTGTCCACGGTTATGGACGACTTGGGAAAGGACGATAAGATCATAGAATAACTTGAACGGAATGATTAAAACCTGAGTACTAAAGGTACTACTCAAGAATGCAAGGTTAGCTTCCTCGATGGTGATTCGGGGAGGTGCCTTTGTAGGACAGGTACAGTGATGATGGTGGTTGATGAGGAGTAAGGATCAAAAGAAAAGAGTTACTTCTTACCCCTTTTAAAAATACTCTGATTAGTCGATGCCATGGAGTTATGTTTCTATAAATAAAACTAGCTTTATGCAAAACAACCATAAAACTTTGAAAGCCTCATCGAGCTAAAGCTCTATATTTAATCTCGCGAGTTCGTCGAACTCAACGTCGTTTGTTTTGTTTCAGAGGAGGACTTCACCGACCTCGAAGGTGGGTTCTTTGTGGACGTCGACGAGTAGTCTGGGGTTCCCAGGTGGCAGCTTGGGACATCCCGGAACAGCTGGCGCTGGAATGTTTATCTGTAGGCCTCTTAGGCCATAATCTGGTTCTTGTTGTTTAGAACAACTTAATTCGCTTCCGCATGTTGTACTGTTGGGTCTGTGACCTCTGGTTGTAATTTGCTATCTTTCTCTATTATAAGAGTTGAACTATAATGCTTTGAGTCGTAGAGTCTGTGATGTGCCAGTTGTTCCACAAGTCTTGATCTCTCTATTATGCATTGATAGTTGTGCCTGTGTTAAGGCATCAATCGGGGTGTTGCGTTGCCGATGATCCATTCCGAGCAACGCCTGCCAAAGGTTTTGGCCGGGGATTGGTAAACCCGTAACCTCCGGTGGTATCGCTTAACCGGTGACACACAGCATCACTGTATAGTAGTCGGGTCGGGGCGCCACAATTGTTGATGAAGATGATCAAAAGAAAAGAGTTTTCTTCTTACCCCCTTTGAAAATATTCTGATTAGTCGATGCCATGGAGTTATGTCTTTATAAAGAAAACCAGCTTTATGCAAAACAGACATAAAACCTTTGAAAGCCAATCATCGAGCTAGTAGCTCTAGTAATCTTGCAGAGTTCGTCGAACTCAACGTTGCTTTGTTGATTCTTTCAGTGGAGGACTTCACCGACACTGAAGGTGGGTTCCATGTGGACGTCGACGAGTAGTCTGGGGTTCCCAGGTCGCAGCTTGGGACATCCCGGAACAGCTGGCGCTGGGAATGTTTATCTATAGGCCTCTTAGGCCATAATTTGGTTCTTGTTGTTTAGAACAACTTATTTCGCTTCCGCATGATGTATTGTTGGGTCTGTGACCTCTGGTTGTAATATTTGCTATCTTTCTCTATTATAAGAGTTGAACTATAAGGCTTTGATTCTTAGAGTCTGTAATGTGCCAGTTGTTCCACAAGCTTGATCTCTCTATTATGCATTGATAGTTGTGCCTGCGTTATGGCATCAATCGGGGTGTTGCGTTGCCGATGATCCATTCCGAGCAACGCCTGCCAAAGGTTTTGGCCTGGGGATGGTAACCTAGTAACCTCCGGTTGTATCGCATGACCGGTGACACACAGCATCTTTGTATAGTTCTGCGGTCGGGGCGCCACATCAAGAGACCGTTGGCCAAGAGAGGAGAAGAGAAGGACAAATTGACACACGTACTGGTTAACCCGGTAACAGTTGCTACTTTATGCCTAGTTTTCACAAATACCTGCTAGCAAACCAAACTAAGTGAGAGATTTTGTCACCAACATTACAGTGCCCTCGGCAACCACCTGGTACAAATCTTTGTGGGTTTTATGTGTGCCATGCAATATTGAAAATCGTTCCCACCTCGAAAAGTCTGTCAAGCCTCAATTCGGTTAGTAATCCACGACATCATCAACAATTCATGTTTCCTAACAATATTTGCAGACATACAAGACGAAAGATACCTAACTAAGAATTTGCCTGCAGCTTATAAGTGGAATGGGGAGTGCACCTTTGAAGAACGATGTTCTTACGTTGGTGAGAGGCATGTTTGCTGCGTTCGTCCTTACAGAAATCGTAAGCAAGGAGGGAAAACTATATGACCCTATTCCATGATCATGAGATCCTATTCGGCATTTGTTCACTTGTCCATACCGGCATTCTCGCTGGTGAGACGATAATTTTTTTCAAAGCAATTATTGTCACCGTTGTGATGTAACTTCGATAAATTGTGTCCACTTTTTTCCAAACAATGGCTGAAAACTTTGTATTTTGAGCAATAGCAATAGCAATAGCTGTGAACTTGTATTCCAACATTTATGTAAACTTTGTGTTCATATGATTGTTGTAAACTTTATAGTGTGCTGCAGTTAAATATTAGGCTGGTTCATGTGTATTGCTGAATGTCTGCTAAATAATTGATGTAGCACGGGCGTGCAAGCGCAGCTAATTACTATTAGCTTGCAATTATACATCGGAAACGGGCAAACAGAAATAGCCGTTGCCGAAAGGATACCACACTGGTAACGGAGGACACAACCCTCCGTTGCCGAACAGGTCACACATTGGTAACGGAGGGCCCGAAGGCTCCGATGCCGACATTATCTCACATCGGAAACGGTGTTCTGCCACCGTTGCCGATGAAGGTCTTCACATCAGTATCGAAAGCGGGGACACGAACCCTTTCTCCGTTTCCGATGGTTTTTTTTGCGCGTTTCTGATGTGTCGTTCTGTACTAGTGCATCCACCCCGAGCTTCCTAGCGGCAGCTGCATTTGCCCCAACCTTGCCGCCGCCCCTACCTTAGTGGGGCTGCCCACCCCCGCCGCAGCCCCTGCCACACTAGCCCCAGGCGCCACGCCTCTCTCTTCCACCACCTCTCCAGCCACTTTGAGCGCGGTGACTGCCAGAATCGATGATTCTTGGGCCTGGAGATGGCCATAATCAACCTAGGTTCTAGCCAGACGGGTTCGACAAGGTTCAATGAAAAAAGGTCTACACCAGGCTATGGCTGGAAGGTGTGCGGTCAGTGGCGGAGCTAGCCCATATTTACAGCCTGGGCACAATGGCCCAAGCCCATCAGTGAAGGGAGATGGAGGGGCGTGGCCCAGTAGAAAAACAGCCCGAGAGAGGAGAAACGAGAGGCCCAGGAAGCAAAATCAGCCCAAATCGCCAATAGAGTTCATCTTCTTCAGCTCAGGACACGATTTCACTCACACTGCCACCATAGGTCTACACCAGGCTATGGCTGGAAGGTGTGCGGTCAGTGGCGGAGCTAGCCCATATTTACAGCCTGGGCACAATGGCCCAAGCCCATCAGTGAAGGGAGATGGAGGGGCGTGGCCCAGTAGAAAAACAGCCCGAGAGAGGAGAAACGAGAGGCCCAGGAAGCAAAATCAGCCCAAATCGCCAATAGAGTTCATCTTCTTCAGCTCAGGACACGATTTCACTCACACTGCCACCATAAGCCATGGCTGGAGTTCTTTGGGACGCCGTCGGAAAGCCCGGGCACGTGCCCTAGGCGGAGGGATGGTAAAATCGCCCCTGTGTGCGGTGACAACGAGATGGGAGTTTGTGAGGATGTCCTCCTAGGCTCTGGATAGAGGCGGGAGAAGGTGCCGGGTCGAGCAGTTGGTCGCTTTCCGTGGATACACGTCGTGGAGGCGTCGTCCACATTTGGACGATGTCGAGGGGATTTGGAAATCGCGTATCTTAGGACGACCCGATAGAGGATCCGATGGAGAGGTTTTTACGTCCCATACCGTGTATATCTCATTTGGACGCCCGTTTACACATTCCACCGGAGATGCTCTTATCAAGAACATGGTGCAGAAAATGGATGCCACATTACACATGGGCACATTTCTTTCGGGCTTCTGGGATAATCTTCTCCCCACCAATTTCTTCCACAAGCCCAAAATCCAAATGTATTTCGCCTTATAATCTAATGGGTGGGGAGAAACTTTTTCCAGAAGCCGCTCCAGATGTCCAAAAGAAGTGCGCGATGATCTGTCAAAGACACAGGATTATAGTAGTAACTGCTAAATGCTCATGTACTGTAACAAGTAACAACGGATAGAAGTAACGTAAATGCTCATGTAATGTAACCACGGAGAGAAGTGCTGCTTGTTATCTGTCGAACCGGAGACTAATCTACGCATAGGGTGTTTAAGCACTATCGATCGCTAGGTTCCCATATGCATATATGCACCTGCCAGTGCCCCGTCCACATCAACAAGCCTATCAAATTGCGGTTTCACATAGACGAAATGAAAAGGTCCTTAAGCAAGTGCATGTGACTAGCTAGTGTGATCGTCATTAGGTGTATGATGAAAAGGTACGTCTAACCAACAGCAAAATCAAGTACTACACTAGTAGGAGTAGCAGCATATAGTGGCTAGCCAGCCAGTGCTGTTATCCAGACATGTGTTCTGGAATGTGTCCATAATTGTTCCTCCGAAACCATGCATTATTTTGTTTTGCCACTTTGATTCCTCCCTATTTGTCGTGGTACCAGATTCAGGTGGACTCCGAGCGGTAAAACCTGGCGTTTTGATTTTCTTTCCCCTGTTGGAGATTCCGAGGACTGGATTTTATTGCTTGGTTCCCTGAAAAGTATTGCCTTGTTTGTTCTCCAAGTACTCTGACTGTGGCAATCTGCACGTGCCATCTTCGATAGAGTACTAGTGGAATGCTGAACCTAGTAGGAGATCAGTTGAACTGGGCCGGGTTACTAGTTAATTTTATGTCTGCCTCGTGCAGTGCAGTTACAAAATTAGCCTACTCATCGATCGGTAGTACACTACTTATTTCACACACAAGAATACTTAGGGTAAGCTATAAGGCTCCATCCATCTACAGTACCTTACTTGATACACAACTCTGAATTCAACATCTGTAATGTGGCGATTAATTCGAGCTAACTAAAGCTACTACCTTGTTTTGGTGTGCATGCATGGATCAAGAGTGTGCTCAAGTGCAGTGAAGCTTCCTTGGTCCCTTTTGGTTGATAATTGAAGAGAAGATGTGGTGGATGGGGCTTCACTTTTGTTGTATTTAGCAGCCGGTCACATACTGACGTGGTCCTTCCTTGTGTGCTGCGCTGTGCACATATATATATATATATATACGTACAAATACAGTCAGCATGCATATATGATTACTATTCAGTTATATCGATCGATGCAGCTAGCCCCGGCCCTCCCTCTCTCAAAAAAAAAAAAAACAGTGTGATCCTCGTAGTATCTTACGGTGATTCATGATCATGATTGCTCAATTTTATTTGGCGCACACGCGTCCTTAAACGTCCTGAATCGGAAACATTTATCCGGCCGTGTACCGGAAGAGAGGAAAAAAAAAGGAAAAATACATAAAGAAATGCTTGGCGCGTGCAAGTTGCTCAAGCAAGGACAGCGCGAAAGGAAGCTAGCTAGGCGTTGGCGAAGCAAACAAACTAGGCATGCAAGAATGAGCAAATCCAGCAAGCCGGGTTCTGCTTGCTTGGAAGCATAGGCTTCCGTTTCATGAGGCCAGACTGAAAGATGCGTCGAGTGCGAGCAATGCAATGCTTGCTGAACTGAACTGAACATGCATGGAGAAAACCAGATCCCACACCCTGCATGTGGATTGCGATTCATAGAAAGAAACCCAATAAATCCTCCTGAAAGCCAGCCAATTTCCTGTTTCTCATCACTGTGTGTTGGCTTTGCTTAGCTACCTTTACGGCAAGATCAAAGCAACTTTGTATACCTAGCCAGCAACAGCAACAGCAACGGCAAGAATTCTGCCCATCGGATGGAGATGGAATTCAGGTGGTCACAGCTCTGCAAAAAGGGAACTATGACTGTCAGTGCGTGCGGTGACTGACTGTATGACCGCCGTCGATCTCTCTCTATCAGGAGAACATGCGCGGGGATCGGTGCCCAATCATGATCAGACGGCCCTCAATCATGGCCATGGCTTCCTTCCTACTGGGCCGGGCTCCCGCTGAGATGGAAGAATCCACATCGGCGAGCGTGGAAATTTATCGCCGGCACCGCACAGCACAGGGGAAGGGGAAGGAGGAGAGACAGAGCAATCAAGCAGCCGCGCCGCACGTGACCATCCTCCACGAAACAGAGAGCGCGGAGAGCGGAGAAGGCACAACAATTAACACGCCGCCAAGGAAAACCGAGGGCTTAGTCGACAGGGAGAAGCCACCAAACCAAACACCAAACGCCGCTGCTGCCCTCTTCTACTCCTCTTCCCCACTTTCTTTCCCTCCCCCTCCGGCCGCCCTGCCCCCTCTCCCGACGAGGAGAAGCGCAGCATTGGCCGGGCCTGTGGCGGCGGCGGGCATGATGATGCGGCGGGTGGCGCCGCCGGCGGCGTCAGCGTCGGAGGACGAAGCCACAGCAGGGGCGGCGGGGTCGGGGCCGGGCGTGCCCGGCTGGCTGGAGGCCCTGCTGGGCACCCGCTTCTTCCTCGCCTGCGCCGCCCACCCGGGCTCCCCGCGCAACGAGTCCAACATGTTCTGCATCGACTGCCGCACCACCCCCGCCGCATTCTGCTACTACTGCCGCTCCCACCGCCACGCGTCCCACCGGGTCATCCAGGTCACAGATCATTTCCTTTCTTTTCTTTTCCTCTTCTCGTCTCGTCTCGTCTCCTCCATCGGGAAGGATGGAAAAAAGCTCGCGTTTTTATGTTGACGATTCCTTCCTTTCCCCTGTTTCTTGGGCCAATGAGCAGATACGGCGCTCGTCCTACCACGACGTGGTGCGCGTCACGGAGGTGGAGGACGTCCTCGACATCGCCGGCGTCCAGACCTACGTCATCAACAGCGCCAGGGTCCTCTTCCTCAACGAGCGGCCCCAGCCGCGCGGCGCCGGCGCCGCCGCGGGCAAGGCCGCCGCCTCGCCATACAACTGCGAGATCTGCGGCCGCGCGCTGCTCGACCCGTTCCGATTCTGCTCCCTCGGCTGCAAGGTACACCTAACCGACCCCCATCCGCAACCTTTTTTCTCTCGTCTGCAAGCAAAAGATTGCGCCTTGAATCGCGTAATTTACTCTATTATTATTCTTTTTCGGCGCAATGCCAATGCCGAACCGGCAATGCCGTTCGATCGGTTCGGTTCTGTTCGCTCACGTTTAATCCGTTTCGACACGCATGCAGTTGGTGGACACCAAGAGGCACGGCCACGAGGCGGCCACCGGCAATGTCGGCGGCGGCAATGAGGCGGAGGCTGGAGGGAGCAAGCACGGCGCGCGGCCTCAGGGTCGGCGGCGGAAGGGGACACCCCACCGCGCGCCGTTCGGTTCGTGACAGGCGCCATCCATGGAAGATCAAAAGGAGAAACGGCAATGCCAGGAAAGGGAGGAAGAGCTCCTTCGCCGCTTCCACTCCTCACATACCAAGAAAAGAAAGGGAAAAAGATACTAGCACCGCCCAACTAGAAAGAAAAGCCAACCACCATGGAATGGAATGGATGGAAGGAGTAAGCGACATGTCCATCTCAACCTCTCACCCTCATTTCTCTCACACCATACTGCAATACCATAGGCCATACCAGCATTTGGTACATGACTCTAGCAGCTAGTCCTAGATGCATTTTTGGGTGGATGTATTATATTCTTTTTTTATAATTTTACTGCTTGATTAACAGTTTCCTCTACATTGGCTGATTAATCACATAGTACATTGTTGATTGTTCCCATATATATTAGCACTCCTTCTTTTTTCCTTTTTGAGACGAAACATTGTTAAATATATCACATTGTCACTGCTAGCTCCATTTGCACTCACTTCGTGTCGTGGGAGAAAAGAATCTACACACATACGTACAATGCAGGCCTTGGAGCAATGAAAGAAAGGAAGATGATTGTCTTTATGCCTGTCTGCTGGTTTGACCTAGCCAATGCAATGTTGCTGCTGATTCATTTCATTATATATTTATATATTTGTTATATGCGGTCCGATGCTGTCGTTGCTGGCCTGGCCTTTTGTGTGCATAATGAGCTAGCTAGCTCATCTTTGGAGCGAATATAATGCGCTTTCTTGGATGATATTGTTGTTGGGACATCCAGCTCTACATTGTGCTTGCTGCCCCGCACTTGTTTCTTTCTCATCAATTCTCTCATGGTGTGATCAGCCAGATTGATTAGGCTGGATTATACTATCTGCTACCCTAATTAAGGGCATACAATGCAGATCATAAAGTACAAAATCATGTGTTAATTACCAATATATTAAGTATTCTTCTGCTGTTTTTTCTTTTGAGAAAAATATTGTTCTCTGTTTGTTTTTGTGGATGATGTTGATGTGAATTGTAATGAGGTAGCAGGAAGCTAAAGCGAATAATGAGTAGGCCCAAAGGCCAAACCCACCACATGGGCATGGACGACTTGCATGGGTTGGGTTGGGTCCATTTTGATTCTTTTTTTTAATCAGGTCACTCCATATCAAACAAGAAGAAGGAAATAATAATAATCTAAAACACAAGAGAAAAAATAAATGCTTGAAGCACTGGAGTATGTACTTCCCTTCATAACTTGGTGATTCTTTCTCTATGCTAATTAATCTGGTTAGGTCATGATTAGTGACTTGTATGGTCAGTTGGTCACTCTCTTTCTCTTTGTGTTGGAATGACTTGGAAATACTTCACTACACTTTTGTCACTTCTTAGCTGCTAACTACCGGTGGTTTGGTTTGGCCCCAAGCTACCCAATAATAGTAGTGATGAAATGGTGATGATGAACATGCATGATCATCCCCACTGGCCACTTGAACTGCCTGTACATTATGGTAGGTAGGTACGGTATGCATGTTTTGCTTGCTTCCAGTTTGGAAGTTCGTGTATCTTCTTTTTGGTCGATGGGCCAACAAAATCCGGCCCATGGGCTTGATACAGGCTATATATGGGTGTGTGGGTGCCTGTGACTCGATTCATTTTGGTATGGCATGTAGTTCATATTTCGTCTCATCTGAACATTCGTGTTTATGTTTTCTTGAAGGACCGGATTAAGCACCGCCGCTCCATGTGAGTCCTCCCTTAGGCCCTGTTTGTTTCTAGAGTTTTTTTAGTGATTGATGGGGATAATCCTCTAGTGGATTGGGTGAAACCCCAAACTTTACCCAATCCTCTAGTGGATTTGTGGGGATTATCCACTAGGTAGGGGCAGTGTATTGGATACCTAGGGGACTGAGAAAAAATGAACTAGAGTTTGGGGATTTGTGGGGAAATGTGGAGATAAAACCTGTCCAATACACTAGAAACAAACGATGTTTTGGGATATGTGGGGATTTGGGAATTTGACCGGGATAATCCCCACCAATCTCTAAAAAAACTCTAGAAACAAACAAGGCCTTAAGGATTTTAGATCAAGAATTGTTTGATACGCAGGAAAAAAAGTTCTAACATGAGGTTGGAGTGATGGAAAATTTTCCTCCAAAATAAAGTGCGAAGGAATACTTAGAAAAAAGTCTTAGGCTCCATTTGGATGTATGTATTCAGCCTATAGAGTTAAATTGGTTTGTGATACCAAATCAACCAATGCATTGAAATAAACTGTAATTCCAGTTTTTTGTTTGTTTGGATGTACGTTGTATTGGGTAGCTGGAATCTGAGGGAGCAAGCAATTCTAGTTGTTGTTTGGATGGTCAATGTATTGAATTGTAAATTTCTAGGACCCGTCGATCCCGTCCCCATCGCATCTTCCCCTCAGATTCGTCCTCGTGCTGGCCCGTCCCTTCTCCGCCTCGGACGCGTTCTTCGTGTCCCACTCCCATGGTGAGCACGGTGACAGAGTGGAGGTGAGCGCTCAAAGGGAAACGGCAGGGCCGAGGTCCGCGAGAGCGCCGGCGAGCGGGAAGGGAGAATCTCGGTTGCGGAGGACGAGGCGCGCGGCGGCTCATCGGTTGGATCTCTCTCGGCAGGCCTGGGTGGCTCCTTTCTTTTTTTTCTCGAGTGGGGAATGAACAGTTAAGTTAAGTAAAGTACAATTAAAAATTCGGGTAAGTTACGTGCGGGGTGAGGGAACAATTTGAGAGCAATACCAAGGTCTGTGGCTCGGTATCCTATCGTGGAAGGGCCTGCGACTGCGAGCGTGTGCGGGGACTCCCCTTGTATGCGCCTGACATCCAAACACACCCTTGAGGAGTTTTTTTTTGAAAGACACCCTTGAGGATTTTTACCATGCGAGTCAAAGGAGCCCTTAGCTTTTTTCTATAGATCACGTTATTCCCCTATGTGCATCACTTCCGTTGAGATGTACCGATGTTTCCTCGGTTGATGGCAAACTAACCATAGAGGAACCTACATACATATGTTAAAATCGTAGATGAGAGTGAAAATATAAGAAAGAGAACGCGAGAGACTAATTATGCACTAGCACAAAACAACACATCGAACAAGGGTGAAAACCCTCATCCGAAACATAGAAGTGATCTGCCGCTACATTCATGTCACTGACATGGGTGGCATGTTAGCAACAGAGGCCGGAATGAGGTACAACGGTTCCCATCATCTAAAACCTAATCGGAAGTGGCAACTGTGAAGCTCCATTTGCCTCTTAATTACATTGGCAACAACGTTTTTCGTTTTCACCAATTGCAATGAATTCCACATTTGCTAATACCACATATTTCACATCATAATATACACATTTCACTGCATAATACATATTTCACAACATAAGATGTTGCATGCCTGTCACCTCAAACTAGCCTGCAAAGTTAAGACCTGGATTACCAATTGGAAATATATTGTGTCTCTACTAAACCAGCCGGCGCATCGTATGGTAGCTGCTGCAGGGCGACTGCCCAGTGCCTCGGCCCCGGAAAGAGAATGGCCCAAAATGGTAATATATATTGTAATCATTGTGCCATTTTCCAGTACATCCAAGAATCTATTTAATACTCACTCTACAAAAAATTAAAGTATGAATATTTTTTTAGTAAACAACGCACAAGTTTTACTATGGTTTTCACTTATATTATGTCTGAAAAATAGTATAAATACATAGAATAAAATTACTCCACAAGACAAAATGCAGTGGAGCTACTCATATAAACTCTATCCATACACTTCATTATATAATATGGTCATAGCCATGAATTAAACATGTTAAAAATCACGCGCACCTTACATTTTATGACGGAGAGAGGATCTTAACAATATAAAGCAAATACACTCCACGGGCCTCTTGGCACGTAAGAACAACCCAATGTGAATGGCAAGAATAAATTTAGTTAGCATGCCCTGCAAAGTTAAGACCTGGATTGCCGATTGGAAATATATTGTGTCTCTACTAAACCAGCCGGCGGGCCACTCCATGACCAAGTGCATCGCATCGTACGGTAGCTGCTGCAGGGCGACTGCCCAGTGCCTCGGCCCCCCGGGAAAAAGAATGGCCCAAAATGGTAATATATTGTAATCATTGTGCCATTTTCCAGTACATCCAAGAATCTATTTAATACTCACTCTACAAAAAATTAAAGTATGAATATTTTTTTAGTAAACAACACACAAGTTTTACTATGGTTTTCACTTATATTATGTCTGAAAATAGTATAAATACGTAGAATAAAATTATTCCACAAGGCAAAATGCAATGGAGCTACTCATATAAACTCTATCCATACACTTCATTATATAATATGGTCATAGTCGTGAATTAAACATGTTAAAAATCACGCGCACCTTACATTTTATGACGGAGAGAGGATCATAACAATATAAAGCAAATACACTCCACGGGCCTCTTGGCACGTAAGAACAAACCAATGTGAATGGCAAGAATAAATTTAGTTAGCACGCTATTCCCTTTCTGGTGGAAAATCTTGCCGGTTCGATATAAATCGATCTATGTAACTTGATTTCCATGCTAAATTTATTATGACATATTTTTTTAATAAACTGGTGGGTGACATCTATGTACCAGATCATAACAGGCATATTTCATAAAAGCATATCAAATAATAGAGTCTACATATGCAAACATATTAGAACACACCATTTTATGTACATTGGTGATTACTCTAAGCAATTTAGTTTCCATAGCAAATATTGAGCATGCACGATTTTAACCATAAAAAGAGTAAATAATACTATTATTGGTTCAGTTTATACTCTAAAGTTTTGTATAAATATACTTACTTAATCATACACTAGAAACGGCTATTAAGATTTTTGTAAGATCGTACTCTTTTCAGATTTTTAACATAAATACATATAAATTACACTCCTCTATTCCCATGTCTATGGTGCACTATTATTTGAGATTTTCGTTTGACCAAGAATTCACATAAGTATATGAGGATTATTTGATCAATATTTTATACCAATTGAAACTACTTTGTAATAGTAATATAACTATATCAATTTTGTACAAAATAATCGATATATTATTGCTTAATTTATCTGATCAAAAGTCCTCTCGAAATCGTGTGCACCTTATAAATAGGAACTTAGAGAGTATAGATTATGCATGGTAGAAATAATAGTTCTAGAACAGAACTTAAAAATATAGTTTAATACCTTTCAACAAAAAACACACCTACTAATATTTAGTAGCATTCCGGTTATGTGGTAAACCTATGATAACAATTAAAAAATTATACTTGTAATGTTGTAACGTGCTAAACATAAGATCTATAAAGTATGGAAGTTTAGTATAAATCTTATTTATTTTGATTCGCCATGGCTGCTACATGCATACCTCGAGTCTCCGTGCATACTGGATGTCTGAGTATGCAATTTAGTAGTGGCTGGGCAACAATGAGACTTATGACTGTGTCTGATGCTTGCTACTGGCCGAGCTCGCCCTTGCAGACACCCGCACCACTACTACTAACATGTGATGCTCTCGAACGAGTAAACTGTATGAACAAGAGTTGGAGGAAGAAAAGTAATGTAGTACTACCTGGTTGTGCCATAGACGGAAAAGAGAATAGCAGTAGCAGAAAGCAGAGCTAGAGGACAAGTGCAGCAACAAGAACCATGACAAGTTTCATTAATAGCTTTTCAGTCCTGTTAATGGCCCGCCTTGTATGAAAAGGAGCTGGGGGTTGCCATCTCCAACTTACCTGACCAAAACAAAAGTTAGATAACAACACACTTGAACGAGAACAAACTGATGCAATGGGACTGAATAAAGACCAGCAACCCATTCCTCTACTCAAAGTGGATCAACATGGTGAACGCCAAACGACGGAACAAGACACGTTCATCTTAGAGAAGCCAAATGCTGATGGCTACGAATCATAAAGCATAGCAATAATGACATGAAATTGTTGAAGCAAGCGCGACAAAAAAAAAAAGATCCTCCCCGATGCGCCGCCGGACTTACGGGGAGGCGGAGCGCCGACGGGAAGAAAAGGTTGTTCCCGACTTATGCGCCAGCGTTGATCGATGAAGCAAAATTAAAAAGATACTGAACGAATGGGACCTAGAAGTGCGAAGGTGGTATGAAATTTTAAGGCCATTTTTCATGAGGAATATTGCATCGAGAAAGGAAGATCGTCATACTAACTAAATCCAGCAGGGCGGTAAAGGCTTGATGACGGGAGACGATCCAAAAATTTGGTATGGTGGAGTCGTTTAATTAAAGGCATGTGGGGAGCAGGGCAAATTGCCCCCTCACTCGCTGCGCACACTGCGCTACTAACTGCTGGGCCACGGCCCCGTTCTCGTAAAAATCATTTAAAGTAATTTTATAAAGAAGAAGAAGAAGAAGAAGTACTACCTGGCTAAGCCTTAAACGGGCCATATTGTGCTCCACATTCCTCATATTGTGCTCTTTCGACTGTGAGGGGCGCTCCTACACCGTTCACGTCCGCGCTGCCTAGAGGAAATGGTAGTTGGGCCGCTATATCATGGCCCACTAACATGTGTTTTAAAACAAAAACAAAAAAATTAAATCTGAGAAAAAAATATATGTTTAATTTATAAAGTCAGGTTAGTAATGAAAAATAAACATATGGTGACATGTCAGTATTTTCTAAACCTCGTGAACATTTTTTTTTTTTGTCTGGTGAACCTTTTTTTAATCCATATAAATATTCCTGAATTCAGTGGACAATTCTATTCACATGAAAAAAACTTAATCCCCGTGAACATTTTTGAACCTATCGACTTTTTCTGCCTTTCTTTAGAAAAACAAAACATGACCATTGTTCTTAGACATGGACACTTAAAAAAACATAAGAATTTGAAAATAAAAAGATAAAAGAAAAATAAAGTAAAAAAGACAAGAGAAGCAGATTTCGAACGAAGAAAAGGAATAAATAAAAAAGGAAACATAAAGAAGAAGAAAACATAAAAAAAACATAAATGGGTTAACACATTAGCGGAACGTTTCAGGGGCGTGTATGTGACTATGTGTGTCCGCTGCCGGTATGCATTCTGAAATATTGTGAGTCTCGTATTTAGATCAGTAGGCCGACAAATACTAGCCCGTTGGCCCAACACAGGCTATATATGGAAGTATAAGTGTATGTGACTGGATTCGTTTTGGGCTGGGCTTGTAATTTATATTTCGTCTCCTGCCAACATTTTTTTTTCTTCGTCGTTGGGTTTAGGTCGCCATGTTTGGCTGGGGATTCCCTATGATATTACCAATGTACCTATGAACATTATCATGCAATAAAGCTTAGTAGGTTTTTCTAAAAAAAAAAACATTTTTTGTTTTTGTTTTTAAAACGATAAGTATGATTATCTACGCCGTAGTGCAAATTCAAAGGTTGGGCAGGATTAAAATCACGTGGATGCGTGCAACGTTGACAAAATCTTACCTATAAATACGTACACTCCCTTCCAATGGTCCAATCATAGTATCATACGTAGTTGACTCGTTAAACTAAGATATCGTTGACCTCGCTAACACATTTCCGTGGGAAGAAAAAGAAGCCGATACATTGCACTTACAGATTTGAACGAGATGTGTTCACGTCACCGAGCTGATTGGCCAGTGAGCTCAGCTAGCTAGGTGCCACACAGCTGACCAGTGATCGATGTGGAGATATAGCCACGTATGCATGCATGCATATACATTTGTCAACGCCACGGATTTGGGTCGTCACAACATAAAAAACTTCACCAGATTCAAACAAACAAAGGTAGGAAAACCCGGACTCTATGTTATTGTCAAACGCTAGGATATTCCTCTAAATATTATCTTGTTGACGTCAACGGATAATTAAACACTTAAGCCTAACTGTCGTCACGGCGAGAGTTGCAACTGTCCAAATTGTCTTCATCAACTTCTTTTTGTCCAAAAGTACGTGGCCGTTTTCCCTTGGCTGTTAACCGTTACGAATCATTTTATCTTGTTTTCTGGCATATAGTTGCAAGTGGCTACGTACTTGCCTACTGTGGTGAGCATGCTTATAATTTAGTTTTTTTTGCTGCCCATTGTTTTGCTAATACCACTTTGAGGCTTTTGCTGACCACGTCTCTTTTTTGGACAAAAGTCATACAGGTCGGCTTATCATATGTAGTAGTAGAAACTGCTTTGGTATAGAATTTGGTTCCATGGTCAGCGGATGACACCCCTTTTTGTTTTTTGTTTCTCTCTGATGGCATTACGTTTTTATTTTTTGAAAAGAAAGGGATTCCTCCTCGATTTCAATTAATAGAAACCGGCCATTACATTGTTCCACAACAATATAGGCATATAGCTAACACCAAGAGTAATCCCGACCAGCAAGAAAAGAAGAATTGATCCACAACTAAGAGAGCAAAAAAGAAACTAAAACTAATGCCCTTTTAACAAAACCTAGCCATAGATCACACTATCTAGCAACGAATGACTCTTCAAAACCATCATTCTTCCAGTCTTGGCCTCCATGTCGCCCAACGTCTACTCACTCTGAATGTTTCACCCGCGACTCGCTTCAGCAACTTTGCGTCCAGTTGTGGTTCTAGATTTGACCTCCGATTCGTACAAGTTAAACCACCAATTAATCCAGTAACATATCATATGCATCACCTCATTTATTTTGACAGCTTTATGTTATTGCATCTGAATTGCTACGGTGCATTGGTGAACAAAGCTTGGCAAAATTGTATTATTAGTTTACCTCTGGACAACTCTTTTGCCTGAATTACCCTCTTGTCCAATATGCAGACGACACTATCATAATTATGCTAGCTTGTCGAACTCAACTTCTAGCCCTAGGGAATTTACTCAATGATTTTTCAGCGTCCACGAGGCTTAATGTGAATTTCAGTAAAACATCTATGGTTCCCATTAATATTTCTAATAGCAGATGTTCTGAGCTAGGAAACATCTTGGATGCGAGACTGAATCTCTCCCTTTTACTTATATGGTACTTCCTTTGGGTACAACTAACCCAAAATTGAACACTTCATCGATATGGCTATAAGAATTGACAGAAGATTATCAGGAATATCAACAATGCTATCGTATGATGGTAGGATCACAGTGGAGAAGTCTATTATTACTGCCATGCCTTTTTCTGGTATGTGCACCATCAAGCTGCCACTTGGGTTTATTAACCACGTTGAATGTTTTCGCCAGAGGATCCTGATGCGCAGGGAAAGATATTGAGAAAAGACGCAAATGTCTTGTCAGATGGGAAAATGTATGCAAACCAAAAACAAAATCACCTATTTAAATTCATGAACAAAGAGGACATCCCTTGGATCAAGCTGATTTGGCAAGCACATTACAGAAATTCCAAAAATCCCCAAGGTAACCCTCCCCGTGGTTCATTTTGGTGGAAAGTCTGCCTCTCATTATGGAACATTTCATGGATATCACATCATGCAAGGTGGGAGATGGTAAAACCATTATACTCTGGAAAGATAAATGGAATGATGAAACTCTTTTTCATAGATTTCCTCACCAATTATCATTTTCCAAGCACCAAGAAACATCCATTCTGCAATTCAGAGAAACACTGGATCAAATATCCTGGGGCATTTTCACCTTCCACTTTCTATGATTGCCTTTCAGTAGAGTGATCTTCTAGCAACTGATTTGGCAAATCTGGTGAACACGGAGGAGAAAGCCACCTTCCACTTTCTATGATTGCATTTCTATACTGCGCTTGCTCCCTCTGATCAGGCCCCTCCACCTTTTGATTGGATCTAGAAATCATGTACTCAATTAAAGCACGAATTTTTCTTCTGGCTCCTTATCCAGGACAGGTTAAACACCAGAGATCTGCTAACTTGAAAGAACTTCTATCTGGCTGACACTACTTGTGTCTTATGCAATGAGCCACCCACTGAAACAAGACTACACCTTTTCTTTGAATGTGACTTCAGTCAGATTTTTGGTGGAAATCAATCAAGAATGGAACATAGACTTGGACTTTATGGAGATGCTGATTGAAGCGAAATCAAGATCCAATTCTAGCTACTTCAAGGAATATCTGATCATTGGATGCTGGAGCCTTTGGAACCACATGAACAATTTCATTTTTTTTATAATGGCCATATAAGTCTGCAGTACTGTTTTCAATCATTCAAGGAGATCTTTTCTCTCATTATGCATAGGGCTAAATCTCTGAAAGATGGCATGCAGCAATGGCTTGATGCGATGTAATTTTATTTATTTCAGAACATTTCATCTCCCCTCATCGGTATATACTTACCATTTATAAAATGCAAATGACGCAGTAGGGGCTATCACTACAGTTTTGTCGTCCAAAAACATATCCTATGCATCACCTCATTTGTTCAGCTGGCCACTTATTCTCAAAACAAGCCAAGTTCCTAGTCCACTATAGCCCACAAAATTGCAACCACACCTACAGACAAAATCTTCCATTTTTTATCACTAAAACCCTTCAGCCAATCTGTTAAATAGAATTGTGCATTGGCAAACTGATGACGTGGATCACACGTTCGTTGGGAGAACCCAAGAGGAAGGTATGAAGCAGTGTAGCAGCAGTTTCCCTCAGTATGAAACCAAGGTTTAATTGAACCAGTAGGAGCAAGAAATCACTTATGAAGGTTGTCAGTGGCGCGCTGATGTGGAACCTGCACACAACACAATCAAACTACTTTGCCCCAACGAAACAGTGAGGTTGTCAATCTCACCGGCTTGCTGAAAACAAAGGATTAAACATATGGTGTGGAAAACAGTAGTAAATTGCAGAGAATGAAAAGGAACAATGATTGCAGTTGGTTGTATTATCAGTGTAAAAGAATGGACCGAGGTCCACAGTTCACTAGTGGTGTCTCTCCATAAAAGATAACTAACATGCTGGGTGAACAAATTACAGCTGGGCAATTGACAAAGTATTGAGCGCATGACAATGCATATATATGACATGATGATTACTATGATATTCATGTGGGCATTACGACAAAATACATAGACCGTTATCCAACAGCGTCTATGACTAATAATCCACCTCCAGGTTGTCATACCGAGTTCCCCGTTGCAAGCAACGGATGATTACTATGATATTCATGTGGGCAGAAAACCCGATTTCTATATCTTAATGTTTCAGGACCCAAACGACGTCCAAATGACCTGGAAATTTACGAGCATCATTTTTTGGAAGGAACAAAGCGTGGGAGTGAAGGAAGCAAACAAGCGGAGGCTCGAGGACCCAGATGAGTGGGCCCACGCGGCCCAAGTACATGGCCGCGTGGGACCCCCCTTTTGGCCCTCGGAGCTCCGTTACCGTCGATCTTTCCTCCACACTCCGTTTTGACCTAAAAACGCCTATAAAATAGTCCCCCGACGTTCTCTGGAAGGAGCGCCGCAGAAACACAGAAACACCGAAACAGAGACCTGGAGCTGCAGATTGGAGGGGGAAAACTCCGGCGGGGCGCTGCCGGCGTGGTCTCCATCTTCTCCAACGACTTCTCCACCGTCTCCATGATGAAGAGGGAGTAGTCCACCTCTGGACTATGGGTTTGTGGAAGTAACTTATGTATCTCTCTCTCTCTCTCTCTCTCTCTCTCTCTCTCTCTCTCTCTCGAGCTTCACTAATTAGTACCGTATGAGTTGCTGAACATGATTACGGTCATCTATGTAATACCTATGTGGTGGATCTTTTTATGAGTTAATATATGTTTGAGATTGCAATGGTTTTGTTTCAGTTATGAAAGTATATGCATATTATGTACCCCGTTCTTATTTACTTGTCATGATCAAGCATGTTTATGAGAGCGCGTGAGGGGGAACGTGTGCATTAGTTGGAGTAACGGGGGGTGGCTAGTGCAGTGAACGTGAGAGAAAGTTCTGTGATCCACTTGCGTATTTTTACCTTACTTTGTTGCCTCACTAGGGATAAAAAGAAATACCATGCTACCGGAGGTGTGGGTGTGACCATTGCCACTTCCTCCATGACTAGATCTTGCATGTTCTTATTTTAACTTCATGTCATGATACTTATTGCTATACTCTGAGTTATCTTAATTACTGAGGTGTTATGATTTAGTTCGCATCTTGATGGAGTATAAGAGAGACTAATAACCAAAAGGTCTCTATGTTAGGACGTGATGCCCATATAATTATAACTTGTCATTAAACTGTTGTGTTGCAATCTCATATGTCAACTCTAGTGTTTC
Organism: Poa pratensis; assembly: GCA_947311845.1. Taxonomy (NCBI): domain Eukaryota; kingdom Viridiplantae; phylum Streptophyta; class Magnoliopsida; order Poales; family Poaceae; genus Poa; species Poa pratensis. The sequence continues at coordinate 11,911,457 of CAMZMU010000082.1, forward strand.
ATTGTCTACCACTTTATTAAAGAGAGAGTGCATTTGTGAAACCATGAACCCCGGTCCATTTTTAATCATAAGAAACACCTTTCCAACCACTTTTACCACTTTTCCATTTTCTGCCATTTAAAATCCAAAATACAAAAACACTTTTACATCTTGCATTCATCATATAAAACCAAAAATATCATTTATCATTGCTACCACCATCCTTGCATATTATTTACCACCATTGCATATTTATTTCTTGTTTGCATTGCATATTTTGATATCATTCTCACACCTTGTGCTTGACAACCACTAGGTGAGGTTGAGGACCAAAACATTTACTTTGTTTTGTAGTAACCAAAAGAAGGATAGGAAAGATAAATCTTCACTACTGATTCCCGAGAGTTCGATATTAAACCCTCGAGTCACCCTCGTGGGGAAAACACGTCTTCCACTTACTACACACTCTGCACTTGGAGTCTCAACCTAACCCATTTACTTTTCACGCAGGTAACTACGTGAAGGGCCATCAAGAGTGCTTTCTGGCGCCGTTGCAGGGGAAGATACGAAGCTTCCAGAATATTTTTCCCGTCAACTACACGCCATCAAGACTGTTTTCTGGCGCGTTGCCGGGGAATCATTGCTGAAAGGTTTATCCAAGGGTTCCCTGCACTAGCTCTGTTTTCTGGTGCCGGATTTATCCAAGGATATCTCACCAAGTCAACTTCATCACCAACTTGTGCTAACACCTAAGCTTGGGGAGGTTGCACCTACGTGAGCATCATCTTATCCATCTTTACCTTCAAAGCAATTTATTTTGTTTTGTCATTGTCTTGCATATCATATTTCGGTTTGCATATTTTATTTTCAGTTTTCATCTAAAAACATAAAATCCATAAAAATTAAGTGTTGTTTTTAATATGTGTTTTAAGCTATTGGTAAGAAGTTTGGTAAGGAAACTTGAAAGCTGAATTTTATTATCTCATTGTTACTATGGCATTTATGAATCGTGCCTCGCTGCATCATGCTTTATATGAAAGTGCTTATGCTATTGCTCCTAAAGTGGTTGAAACTACTATGTCTGAGGTACCTAAAGTGGGATTTAAAATCCCCGTTGGTCATGTTAAAAGTGTTATGAAAAATCCATTTACAGGGGATGGAACTAAGTCTGCACGTGAACACGTGGAGACAATTGAAGACATATGTGGTTTATTTAGGCTTCCTGGTATTTCTGATGATCAGGTGAAAAGGAAGCTATTATATTTGTCTTTATCTGGTAATGCTCGTATTTGGTTCAGGTCTTTGGATGAAGAAGTCACTATTGAATGGAGTATTTTGAGGGAGGTTTTCTTTCTTAAGTATTTTACTCCTAAAGAAGTTTATGATAACCCATGCTATTATGATGAAACTAATAATGCTCCTTTACTTTCTAGTAATACTACTAGTGAAGTTATGATAATAATGAGGAGTGTTGCTTAAATATGCTATATGATAATGCTTTAGATGATGGTCCTATGCTTATTGATAATCCTCATGTTTAGAAGTTGTTACAAATTTATGTCAGGATAAAATGATATACTTGCTGTTTGTGATGGTACTCTTACTCATGAGAGTCCTACTTTGTTCTTGAACTCTCCTACTTACACCATAGAGGAGAAATTTGCTTATGTTGAGAAATACTTATGTGGTTTGCAATTATCTTTAGTTCCAAATCTTTGTTGCAATCATGATATTAAACTTGATATTGATCTTATAACTATTTTGAAAGAGGGAAGCATGCTAATGAATTCCATAATAAATTTAATAATCCTCTTTATGTGCCTAAATTATCTAAGTTGAATGATTCTTGTGGTTATATGGTTGAATTTATTTCTACTACTTGCAACTATTATGAAAGAGGAGGTGATAAGAACCCTCTTTATGTTACTAATAATTATATGCTGCAAGTAAATATTGTTAATATGCATTGGAAACTTCTATTTATGGTGATTCATTCATATACAAAATGCCAATGCATAGAAAGAAAGTTAGACTTCGTTGTTATTACTTTTGTGTTTTGTTTTTCTCTCAACTAGGGTTCAACTTGACTATTATTTTGATTGGTTTGAGAACACCATGGGATCCTGGTATTATGCATGAACACTTCCAAGGAAGAGGGACACACCAAAGTTCAAGCTCCCTCATGAGCTTCGTCCACAATAAACATCAAGTAAGAAGCCTAGCTATATGGCTATAAAGAAAGCGCTTTACGGGAGGCAACCCGGTTGTTTTTATTTGTGATTTTCTTTGTGTCCTCTTGCTGTAACAAGAGACTTAGTGTTTAGTTTAGTTTCTGGAATTTTTAATAAAGTGCCAAGTTTTACTCATTTTGGTTGAAAAGTTGCTTATAGCGTTCGGAGATTTTATTCCTGCACGAATCTGTGCACGGTATGATTTTTAATTCTTATTCTGTAACTCCGAATGAGCTCATATTTAAACTGTAGTGCAACTTTTCATCCTCTGTATGCATGAATTTTTCGGAATTTTCGACAAAGTTAAGTAGGGTAGAAAAATACGTTTTGCTGCTGCTGTTTTTCTGGACAGATTCTGTCCCATTTTGTTTGATGCATGCTTAGAACTTTTAACTTGAATTTTTTGATCCAATTGAGTTTATGAGTAGGCATACAACATTATACACTTTCTGGACATTCATATGAATTTTTGTCTAAGGATTATATGCAGCAAGAAATCTATTTGTTTATCACTACTAATGCACCCCACAGAAAAAGAAATGGGAGAAACGGTGTTTTGAAGTTTTTTCACAGGGATTAGAGGAGATGCACCAAGAGCTATCCAAGGATGGTGAAGACCATAAGCTTGGGGATGTGAAGACAACCCCACTGGACCTACACACTCTCGGTTTGCACACGTCTAACTTCTGTTTTTCGATCGAAACACTTTATCGCATAAACTTGGAGCGTCTTTTTGTTTTTTAGGTTTGATTTTTATTTTGTGAGACCACCACACTATCATTTATATATGAGAGAGCTACTGGAAATTTGGGTTGAATTATGTTGGATGCTATTATAGATTGGGAAAAGGGATGTTGAGTTAATTTTAAAAGATACATATATTGCATGATTCATGAGCTTGTTAATGAGTAATAATTTGCAATATTTTATCAAGAGCTATCTTTTATTCATGTTTTGATGCTAAATGTTATTTACCTTGTTTTAACATGGATTAGTTAGTTCTATGGACACTCATGCATGCATTTAGATGGTCAACTTTCTCCCTCTTGCTAGCCCAAAAATTCCAACAAGCAAAAACTTGTTTCCAACACCTTCAACCAAAGTTTTTCCAGTGAGTCCACCATATCTACCTATTAGCTTTATGCTATTCCGAGTATGTTTATCATGATATTTGTGTTATCTATACCTCTGAATGAAAATGCTTATGTTGTTGATTGTTGTGGGAAAAGTTGGTTATAGAGCTCTCTCGAACTTGATGCACACTTTACTTTCATTGCATAAATAAAATATGACCCATTGTGATTAAAATTATGATGTTGTGGCTTGACAAATGTCTTTGGTTGAGAGTTAGCTCATATGTGCTGTCACATGGCAAGCTTTCAACATGCACTTCATCATTTAGTTGATATCATGTACTTTTGTTTATGGATGCTTACCATGGGTGAAATAAATGTGGAAATGAAGTGAGTTTAAATGAGTTTGTATAAATGGTTAGAGAGACGCCTGGGCCGCTAATCTAAGCCATGCATCATTCATGGTGGAAATTTACTTACATGCTATGGTGAACCTTCTGTGATACACCTTACAATAAAAAGCTATCAATGGTAAATAAAAAGGGTGTTGAGATTGTTCATTGTGTTTGTTTGTCTTGTCATTTTGATATGGGCTTGTTCCATATCCTGGGACAAGAGGTACCCCAGTTGACGCTCTTAATGATACTATTATTACTTACAATGATATTTAACTTGAACTTGCTTTGTTTTCCAAGTTGAGTAACACATGGAGTAGGTACTTGTATTCAAGGGGCATGAGACTTTCAACCTGTACTTTGTCAAGCACACTACTCGTATTTGCTTTCACTTTAAACTTAATCATTCAAGATGCTATGATAGGGGAATGAGAGCTTGACACCAAGGATTACCATATTACAATCATTGACTTAAGTAGAGAAGTTCAGAAGTTAGATGAAATTTATTCATGCTTTACCTCTACTCATATATATATCTTTCCAAAGTGTCCACCTTTTATATTCAGATTTTCATCAATACTCTATGACCATTGTAGGATGTTCTTACTTATTATTATGCATACATGTGGTCCATAGTACTTCTTCTCTTATGTTACACTTTGTGAATTATCATTGAACATCCTTGCATTGAATACTTGATATCACTTCATAAACTATCTTGCATATTGCTACTCCTTTTAAGAATGAATCATTTGACTCTATGTAGCAATAGTAATCATCTTTGATATCCATTGATAGTATTAAATTGCAAAGTCCATGTTAGTTTTATCACCTTCATACTCGAGGACGAGTATAGGTTAAGCTTGGGGATGTTGATGCATGTAAAATGCATACATGAACTTTGCATTATTTTACTTATATTCCAGTCATATTTGCATCATATAAGGGTTATATCACTGTTTTATAATGATTTTGGGAATATTTGATATGTTTCCTATTTTTTATGGAATTAACCCTGCGCAGGCAGAAAACCCTATTTCTATATTTTAATGTTTCAGGGACCCAAACGACGTCCAAATGACCTGGAAATTTACGAGCATCATTTTTGGAAGGAACAAAGCGTGGGAGCGAAGGAAGCAAACAAGCGGAGGCCCGAGGGCCCAGATGAGTGGGCCCACGCGGCCCAGTACCTGGCCGCGTGGGACCCCCCTTTTGGCCTCGGAGCTCCGTTGCCGTCGATCTTTCCTCCACCGACTCCGTTTTGACCTAAAACGCCTATAAAAATAGTCCCCCGACGTTCTCTGGAAGGAGCGCCGCAGAAACACAGAAACACCGAAACAGAGACCTGGAGTTGCAGATTGGAGGGGGAAAACTCCGGCGGGGCGCTGCCGGCGTGGTCTCCATCTTCTCCAACGACTTCTCCACCGTCTCCATGATGAAGAGGGAGTAGTCCACCTCTGGACTATGGGTTTGTGGAAGTAACTTATGTATCTCTCTCTCTCTGAGCTTCACTAATTAGTACCGTATGAGCTGCTGAACATGATTACGGTCATCTATGTAATACCTTTGTGGTGGATCTTTTTATGAGTTAATATATGTTTGAGATTGCAATGGTTTTGTTTCAGTTATGAAAGTAGATGCATATTATGTACCCCGTTCTTATTTACTTGTCATGATCAAGCATGTTTATGAGAGCGTGTGAGGGGGAACGTGTGCATTAGTTGGAGTAACGGGGGGTGGCTAGTGCAGTGAACGTGAGAGAAAGTTCTGCGATCCACTTGGGTATTTTACCTTACTTTGTTGCCTCACTAGGGATAAAAAGAAATACCATGCTACCGGAGATGTGGGTGTGACCATTGCCACTTCTCCATGACTAGATCTAGCATGTTCTTATTTTAACTTCATGTCATGATACTTATTGCTATACTCTGAGTTATCTTAATTACTGAGGTGTTATGATTTAGTTCGCATCTTGGTGGAGTATAAGAGAGACTAATAACCAAAAGGTCTCTATGTTAGGACGTGATGCCCATATAATTATAACTTGTCATTAAACTGTTGTGTTGCAATCTCATATGTCAACTCTAGTGTTCCATTGTCTACCACTTTATTAAAGAGAGAGTGCATTTGTGAAACCATGAACCCCGGTCCATTTTTAATCATAAGAAACACCTTTCCAACCACTTTTACCACTTTTCCATTTTCTGCCATTTAAAAATCCGAAAATACAAAAACACTTTTACATCTTGCATTCATCATATAAAACCCAAAAATATCATTTATCATTGCTACCACCATCCTTGCATATTTATTTACCACCATTGCATATTTATTTCTTGTTTGCATTGCATATTATCTTGATATCATTCTCACACCTTGTGCTTGACAACCACTAGGTGAGGTTGAGGACCAAAACATTTACTTTGTTTTGTAGGTAACCAAAAGAAGGATAGGAAAGATAAATCTTCACTACTGATTCCCCGAGAGTTCGATATTAAACCCTCGAGTCACCCCTCGTGGGAAAACACGTCTTCCACTTACTACACACTCTGCACTTGGAGTCTCAACCTAACCCATTTACTTTTCACGCAGGTAACTACGTGAAGGGCCATCAAGAGTGCTTTCTGGTGCCGTTGCAGGGGAAGATACGAAGCTTCCTGCAGAATATTTTTCCCGTCAACTACACGCCATCACTTGGCCAAAGCATCTACTAGTAACGGAAAGCATGCAAGATCGTAAATAACATATAAGATAGATTGATAATCAACTTGACATAGTATTCAATATTCATCGGATCCTAGCAAACACAACATGTAGCATTACAATAAGATGATCTTGATCATGATAGGCAGCTCACATGATCTAAACATGATAGCATAAAGTGGAGGGACAACCATATAGCTACTGCTATGGACCCGTAGTCCAAGGATGAACTACTCACGCATCACTCCGGAGGCAGGCATGGTGATGTAGACCCCTCCGGTGATGATTCCACTCTCCGGCAGGGTGCTGGGAAGAGCTTCTGAACCCTCCCGATCTAGGGTTGACGGCGGCGGCGTCTCTGTAACTTTTCGTGGATAATGGCTCGGGTATCTAGGGTTTTCCCGTGAAGATGAATAAATAGGCGAAAGGGCGGCGGCTGGAGTGACCCGAGGGGCCCACACCGCGGCGCGGTTGGAGGTGGGGCCGCGCCGCCCTATGGTGTGGCCGCCTCCTCGGTCGCCTCCGCCTCTCCTTTGGACTCCGTGTACGTGTTGGAAAAATAGGAGGTCCTGTCCAAGTTTCGTCCAATTCCGAGAATATTTCCAGACTAGCTTTTCTGGAATACAAAAACAGCAGAAAACAGGAACTGGCACTGTGGCATCTTGTTAATAGGTTAGTCCCAGAAAATGCATAAAAATGCTATGAAGTGTATATAAAACATGTAACAATTGGTATAATATCAACATGGAACATCAGAAATTATAGATACGTTTGAGACGTATCAAGCATCCCCAAGCTTAGTTCTACTCGTCCTCGAGTAGGTAAAATGATAAAAACAAAATAATTTCTGAGGTGACATGCTACAATCATAATCTTGATCAAATAGTATTGTAAAGCACATGTTATGAATGAAGTGATCCAGGTCAATGGTCTATAGTTTGCTAGCAAGTAGATAATGAGCAAACAACTGAATCATATAAGCAAAAACTTTTCATGAATAGTACTTTCGAGACAAGCATCAAAGAGTTTTGCATAAGAGTTAACTCATAAAGCAATAGATTCTAAGTAAAAGGTATTTAACCAACACAAAGGAAGATTTAAGCTTCAGCAATTGCTTTCAACTTTCAACATATATATCTCATGGATATTTGTCAACACAAAGCAATATAATAAGTGCAATATACAAGCATATAAAAATTGTTGCACCAAAGTTGACACTAGTGTTTGCTTCTGAGATAGAAAAAGTAGGAAAACTGACTCAACATAAAAGTAAAAGAAAGGCCCTTCGCAGAGGGAAGCAGGGATTAAATCATGTGCTAGAGCTTTTTAAGTTTTTGAAATCATAAAGAGAGTAAAAATAAGTTTTGGAGGTGTTTGTTAATTGTCAACGAATCAGAAAATGGAAAGTACAATATGACCCCTGCCAACCAGACTTTTAAGAGCGGCTCCCATGAAGGACGTTATTTCTACCAGCAAGGCAGATCATCCCTCTTCTCTTTTGTTTACACATGCAGATATTTCACTGTTTGTCATTGCTTGACTGATAAATCAGGGCAAAAATGTGAAGAGAATTAAGCGGTTAAAGTTGTAATTAATTGGGACTGGGCACCCCATTTGCCAGCTCTTTTTGCAAAATTAATGGATAAGCGGATGTATATGCCGCTAGTCCGGTGGTAAAGTCTGTTTGACAGTTGACATAAAGACATCCACCCCGTCCTCATGAGCTTGGTAAACATTGACACAAAAAGGAGTAATAATTTTTGAATAGTTTAAAGGTAGCACATGAAAAATTTACTTGGAATGGCAAGGAAATACCACATATAGGTAGTTATGGTGGACACAGATGGCATGGATTTTGGCTCAAGGTTTTGGATGCACGAGAAGCATTCCCTCTCAGTACAGAGTTTAGGCTAGCAAGGTTATTTGAAGCAAACACAGGATATCAACCGACACAGCAAGACTTATATGAAAACATATTGCAAGCATTATAAGACTCTACACTGTCTTCCTTGTTAACCAAACCCTTTTACTAGAAAATATCTAGACCTTAGAGATACCAATCATGCAAACCAAATTTCAACGAGCTTTACGGTAGTTCTTCATTAATAGGTTTTAACTACATGATACAAAAGCTTAAACATGAACTACTTGATAACTCAAAACAATTGACAAGTATCAAATTATCCAATACAGTGATCTACAAGAATATGTAAGCTTTTTCCATTATACCATCTACCACATGCAACATTTTCTGTTCCAACCAAACACCAATCAATTTATTTCAACATAAACTCTCCAAACAATTATAAGTGAAGCAAGAGAGTACTTTCTTTAAAAGAACTAACAGCTCTGAATAAGAGATGCATGCAAAACAGGAGCTAAAAGCATAGCAATAGCTAGATAAGAATACTCAACAAGTATAAGTGAAGAATAGGAGTATTCATATGAAAAAGCGGAGCGTGTCTCTCTCCCAATCAAGAATGCTAGGGTCCAATCAAGTTGACCATAAGAAAAATAAAATACTGAAAATAAAAGCACACAGACGCTCCAAGTAAAGCACATATGATGTGAAAGAATTAAAATATAGTTTCACTAGAGATGACCTGATAAGTTGCTGATGAAGAAGGGGATGCCCAAGCTTAGACGCTTGAGTCTTCTTGAAATATGCTGGGGTGATCCATGGGAGCATCCCCAAGCTTAAGCTCTTCACTCTTCTTGATCACATTATATCATCCTTCTCTCTTGACCCTTGAAAACTTCCGCCACACCAAACTCAGAGTAATTCTCATTAGAGGGTTAGTGCACAATCAAAAACTCACATGTTCTATAAGGACACAAACATGACCGTTACTTTTAACATTAACTACTGCCACTGATGTTATGTGAAGCTCTTCACCCTAAAAAAGAATTCCACTCAACACTAGTAAAAGAGAGAATGCGAAAAATAAAAGACAGAATCTGTCTAAACAGAACAGTCGTAAAGACGAATTTTTTCGAGGCACTTACGTTGCTCAGATCGAAAAACAAAACTAACGAAAGATGCGTACATATCTGAGGATCACGCACAAAAATTTGCAGATTTAAATAATTTTTCTGTGATTTTACAGAAGTAAAACGGTGAACAGCAGAAATCTGTTCCTGCGCAGAAATCCAAATCTAGCATCATCTTCCTATTAGAGGCAATACTTGGCACAACAATGCGATAAAATAAAGATACAAAGGAATTGTTACAGAAGTAAACAACTCCTTGACTCAAAAAGAAAAGAAAAATTGCAGAAATAAAATAATGGGTTGTCTCCCATAAGCGCTTTTCTTTAACGCCTTTCAGCTAGGCGCAGAAAGTAAGAATCAAGTGTTTCCAAGTGATGAAGCATCAACAATCTTACGCTTAGCTCTCTTACCTTACCCTTATCTTTAGGAAATACTTGGTTACACATAGGTGAAGAGGCGAAATTCATAGTGCCTTGGCCCACATCTATTATTGCTCCAAAGCGTTTCAACAGAGATCTTCCAAGCGTAATTTGTCCTACTCCTGCACATTCAATGACAAGATAATCAATAGATATTGTTATCCCCAGGAGTTTTGTAAATACTCCTTCGGCTACTCCTCTTGGTAATTTAATAGTATTATCACCCAAAATTATACAATCTTCGCATTTGGAAAGCTCCCAAAGATTTAAGGAATCAAAAATATCCTTGGGCATTAAACAGAATTCAGACATAATATCACAGCGAGCATGAAAGTTTCACCATTGATAACAACTTTTACTGAGGGAACCCATCCCGATGGTTCAAAATTTACTGGCACATTATCATAGTGTTCACGAATCTGATTATACCCTTCTTTTAGACCAGATATGTTTGTTTCAAGAGTGTTAAGTCTATCACTTATGCTTGTCAAAGCCGAATCAATTTTACTGATTGGAGGGCTAGAAATTGTAATCATTTTTTATAGCATTAAAAGCTTGATCCCCATCATAACGAAGGAAATCTCCTCCTACCACAGCATCTAAAGCATATCTGTAGCAAAGAACAAGACCAAAATAAAAGCTACTAAGAGCAGGCTTAAAGTCATTTTAGGTTCAGTTTTAGCATAGACTCAAAAATTCTAGACCAAGCATCTTTAAAACTCTCCTCACTCCCTTGCTTGAAAGTGAAGATCTCTTCCTCAGGCGACATGATGACAGGAACAGGGCTAGACATGATAACAAGACTGAAAAATAACAATTCGAAAATAAAAGTAACTAATTTTTTTGTGTTTTTGATAAATAAAGCAAACAAGACTAATAAAAATAAACTAAGCAAGACAATAACAAAGTAAAGAGATTGGAAGCGTGAAACTCCCCTTGCAGAAATCCTCTTGCTCCCCGGCAACGGCGCCAGAAAAATGCTTGATGACGTGGATCACACGTTCGTTGGGAGACCCCAAGAGGAAGGTATGAAGCAGTGTAGCAGCAGTTTCCCTCAGTATGAAACCAAGGTTTAATCGAACCAGTAGGAGCAAGAAATCACTTCTGAAGGTTGTCAGTGGCGCGCTGACGTGGAACCTGCACACAACACAATCAAACTACTTTGCCCCAACGAAACAGTGAGGTTGTCAATCTCACCGGCTTGCTGAAAACAAAGGATTAAACGTATGGTGTGGAAAACAGTAGTAAATTGCAGAGAATGAAAAGGAACAATGTTTGCTGGTTGTGTAAAAGAATGGACCGGGGTCCACAGTTCACTAGTGGTGTCTCTCCATAAAAGATAACTAACATGCTGGGTGAACAAATTACAGCTGGGCAATTGACAAAATATTGAGCGCATGACAATGCATATATATGACATGATGATTACTATGATATTCATGTGGGCATTACGACAAAATACATAGACCGTTATCCAACAGCGTCTATGACTAATAATCCACCCCAGGTTGTCATACCGAGTTCCCCGTTGGTATTAAGTTGCAAGCAACGGATAATCGCATTAAGTAATGTGCGTAATGTAAACAAATGCATTAGACCTAACGGCGCACCCTTAAGCTAAGCATCGGTTATTTTATCCCTAGTGGCAACAGCACATCCACAATCTTAGAAGTTGTTGTCACTCTCCCAGATTACCGGAGGCATGAACCCACTATCTAGCATAAATACTCACTCTTGGAGTTACAAGCATCTACTTGGCCAAAGCATCTACTAGTAACGGAAAGCATGCAAGATCATAAATAACATATAAGATAGATTGATAATCAACTTGACATAGTATTCAATATTCATCGGATCCCAGCAAACACAACATGTAGCATTACAATAAGATGATCTTGATCATGATAGGCAGCTCACAAGATCTAAACATGATAGCATAAAGTGGAGAGACAACCATCTAGCTACTGCTATGGACCCGTAGTCAAGGATGAACTACTCACGCATCACTCCGGAGGCAGGCATGGTGATGTAGAGCCCTCCGGTGATGATTCCCCTCTCCGGCAGGGTGCCGGGAAGAGCTTCTGAACCCTCCCGAGCTAGGGTTGACGGCGGCGGCGTCTCTGGAACTTTTCGTGGATAATGGCTCGGGTATCTAGGGTTTTCCTGAAGATGAATAAATAGGCGAAAGGGCGGCGGCTGGAGTGACCCGAGGGGCCCACACCACACCCGGCGCGGTTGGAGGTGGGGCCGCGCCGCCCATGGTGTGGCCGCCTCCTCGGTCGCCTCCGCCTCTCCTTTGGACTCCGTGTACGTGTTGGAAAAATAGGAGGTCATGTCCAAGTTTCGTCCAATTCCGAGAAAATTTCCAGACTAGCTTTTCTGGAATACAAAAATAGCAGAAAACAGGAACTGGCACTGTGGCATCTTGTTGATAGGTTAGTCCCAGAAAATGCATAAAAATGCTATGAAGTGTATATAAAACATGTAACAATTGGTATAATATCAACGTGGAACATCAGAAATTATAGATACGTTTGAGACGTATCACAAACTTGCAATTTACACCAGTTGCACATATGACATATTCCCGACATACTGGGCCAACGTACATCTGAAACAAGGTGATGAATATCTTATTTTGTCCACCAAAAAGACAGTTTGTAGTACAAATCCCCCCCCCCCCCCCACCCACCACCACCCTTGAACAGACAATATCTTGTAAGCATAGTCCTTTTAAAAATTGTCCATAAGAAGTTTTAACTTCAGGGAAATTTGCACTTTCCGCAAGAATTTGTGAGGCACAACACCAACAGACTGCATTGCAACATAAAATAATTTCATAGAGAGTTGTTAAGTAAAACAAGATAACCAGATCAGTTTGTCGATCTTCCTCTTCATTTAAAGCAACAACTCTACAAAGTCCCATTACATTTTCCATTCATTAGCTTAATTCTAACTAAAGCTCTTCTAAAGGAAAAGGAACTTATATCTAGTGTGCAAGCTTTTTGGACGATTGTATGTTGATCATTTTTTGATAGGTTACATGTTGATCATTTGAGATAGCATACAACCTGGGAAAATGTGCAGTTCAACAAGTATCTGAGAGCCATTTGTTCCCCCAAAATCTTGTTTTTGCACTATTCCGCACTTTGACTTTACATCAAGATAATAACAAAGCCTTTATCTCCATAAACCCCTACTAGAAAATGAGAGTCACCATTCTTTTAAGAACACTATCCAAAAGACGTATTCCTCCTTTATTAATTTTTAAGCATAGACTACAACATCCCTTTTTCATTGAATAATTCCCAGTGCCACTTGGCTAAGAAAGCAACATTCATGATTTTGGGATACAGCACCCCAAACCACCTTTGTATTTTGGAAAACAAACGGTCTTCCAATTGACTAGGTGATATTTTATCTTTTCTTTTTTCCCACTCCAGAAAAAACTATAGATGAGTTTATGATACTTTCTCCTTTTCCCAACATGAATTTTCTATAAAGAAAGCATGTAAAGCAGGATACTCGATAGATAAGTGTTAATTAGTAAAGTTCTCTTTCTCTTCCCCCCCCCCCCCCCCACCCCCACCCCCACCCCCAATGGATAAGTTCTTCTTATGCGAACAACTGAGTTTCTTCTCTAAATTTCTCCAGTGGGTTTCCAATCACTATTTTTCAATCTTTCCTCGTCATTAGGAACTACAAGATGTTTCATTGGAAGACATCCTACTTTATAAGTAAGGATTTTTTTTTTAAAATCCCTTATGTCCTAAACTTTTCCTACAAAATATATTTCACTTTTGTATTCAACCCTAACATTTGTACAAGAATACATAGAATGAATTTCAAATTCTAGCTTGTCCAAAATCAAATTGGAGGAGTAAGATAGTGTCATATGCATATTGCAAAACATACACCCCTTTTTCCACCAGGTGACATGACATACCTTTAATAACACCTTGATCAACTACTCTTCCAATAAAATTATATCACATCAGCATCAAGGTCGAAAAGCAAATGATACAATGGTCTCCTTGCGTAAGCCCCCCCCCCCCCCCCCCCGAGACAATTTTCATGACCATATCATTAAATTTATTATGAAATCATTTCATTTCATTTCATTTCAAGAACTTGAAGCAGAAAAGGCATGTACCTTTACAAACATGTAAGTCATTAAGAGTTTCATGCAAAACCACCACATCCTTTCATGATAAACCTATTTTTTAGGAAAGAATTCTAAGAAATTCTGACAACTTTCTATATGAAAGGATTCAATCTATTCCAAGCTTTTTTTGAATGATTTTGAAGACAACATCTAAAAGACATGTAGGCTTGTATTTTTTTTATTTTAGCTACATAAGCACTTCTAGTACTATTGTGATAACTCTAGAATCTAGTATGTCAATATTATTATTTTTCATAAAAATCATTCACCATAATTAATATGCATGCACAATATTTAAAAATTTCAGATAAAAGCAAACCCATCACAATTATCAATTTTTGGAGCCCTAGTGGGATCCAGAGACACATTAATTAGTGTATTATGATCTCCTAAAAAGAGTTTTGTAAAATTTGCAATATACATGTTCAAGTTCTCTTGCTCCTCCACCATGTTATCATCGTGTTGCAAGCTTACAATCATGTTTTTCCTTCCCCTTCCATTAGGTTTAGAGTGCTACTATTTAGTGTTGTCATCTCCTTCCAGTAGTTATTTTCCTCTAGACCTTTGCATCAATTTTAGTTCTTCCTCCTTCACAATAGTTTTAAGTTTTAGTTGACACTGTTGTTGATGCAGCGAGTCATTACCAGAAAATCGACCCAGCTCACTCAATTTACCCAGTCTATCAAATTCTAGAGCAAGTTTTATTTATTTGCTTTTTAATGTCACTTTCAAAGTTTACATTTCATCCCTTCAACTTCTTTCTCAACTCCTTGTTCCTATTCTGCCAGATATCCAAACTAGACCCTCCTCTGATATTCTGTTTAAAAGTATTGGAGGCAATATCTTTCTATTCAAGTCTTAGGAATGGCTATTATGAGAAACTCGGGTTCTGTTCAAGTAATGGAACCGGGAATCTCTTTGTGGATTCCTGATAATCTAGGAAAAATCCAAATCATCAAGTCCACAAATATCAGATTGTCTGCCATCAAGGCATGACAAGAATAAATTACAAATTAACGACGAAGAGAGTTGACTACATGTTTTAAATTGATGAACTCGGTCAAAGAGATACCAACTCGAGACGTTGGATTGGTGGACTAATAGATAACATAGTTACATAAAAGCTTCAACAAATTTCATCAAAAGTATTAGGACCCATTCATGTGGCATCTTATTGGAAATTAAGGAATGTTTATGGGTTGCACAAGGCGGACTCGACAACCATGATGTATATGCAGTTAAAGATTCATCTTGCGTCTCTTTAGATTATATGTGCCAATAAGAGATGATATGGTTACTATTACAAAATCCATTATCGTTTTTTATTAAATAACGGAAAGTTTGTATTACCCTGCCACTTCACTAGTTAGGGGTCGTTACACACATGGCAATACACAACCAGAACGCCGAAAACTTTAAAATAAACAAAATTTAAAACCATGTTAAGGGTGGTAGTATTGCCAATGCAACCCCTACACAAAGAACCATCAAGAGATCTAGGGTAACAAGGGGAAGCAAGATGACAAAATCTTGAAAGCAACTACTCCAATGAGAGATGGATCGCATCATCATCACTATATTCAACCAGTGAAGGTAAATTGAGTGGTTTCACTTCACCTCGAGGCAAAGTATCAGGGCCAAGGCTCATCACCTTCAAGATCTAAACATCATGGTAGTGTGATCACGCTAGACCTGGAGTTACCAACAGACCAACTTTACTTACCTACCTAAGAGGCTGCTATCTGTTGGTGCTAAGTTTTTTATTTATCTATAAACTTTTCTACACATGGTAGCTGAGATTAACTAGTACACTTAACAGCCAAGATATTCCTTAAATAGATATATGCGGTGGTGCAACACGCTGATGTGAACAATTTTTTTCTTTTTCGAAAAGGTGATGTGAACATTTGTTTACGGACGGGAATAGTACAGATGAGACGGGCCAAAATGAAATGTAGATAATCATGCATGTTGCGTGCATCCAATACATCTTGGATGACACATAATTCATTTTACGTAGAAAATCACCAGGAGCTGTACAAGTCAACGCCAAGCTAGCTGGAAACGCAGACGAGCCTATCTAGCGGAGCTGGCCGGATGTTGACTTTCTTACCCTAGCTTGATTCCTACGGGAAATAATAATACATCACGCACGCAAAGTCAACCACCAATCGCGGCCGCGAGGTATCAAAAAGTCGACGTCAGGCAACAAGTCTCCTCGACTGTAGGAAGTTCTTGTGCTTGCCCTCGGCGGACGCCAGGTAGGCGAGGAAGGTGGCGAAGTCGGTGTCCATGTACCGCCGCGGCTCGCCGCCGCGCTCCTCGTCGACGAGCTCCGGCGCCGGCCCGACCACTCGCGCCGCCCCCACGCTGTGGAACGACGCCACGGAGATGCGCGGCCGCGTCGAGTTCACGCGCACGCGGTGCAGCACGCTCTTGTAACGGCCGTTGCTGTATATCTGCACGCCAACAAATATTACAATCCGTTAGTTATCACTTCAAACTTTTCAAATTTGATACTCTATGCTTGAGAGATCAGGCTGAGCAGCTGGATATGCAGCTTGGGTTAATACTCCTATTAATACTTAGTGGTAGGATAAGCTAAAGTATCAATACATATAGTCATATATACACCCATGCATGGCTACACTAGCTGTAGATGATGCATCTGGCGAGCTAGGTGGCTCAACTTGGTTGACTTGCATAAAAACCAAGCAATCATCGTCATTTGGCATCACCATCAAATTGTATACTGTAAACAGTGTCTTCCGATCACTTATACTAGTAGTTTAGTTTGATGTCTCGAGAACGTTGACCCCTTAATTGCTAGGTCAATTCTCTGTATGCGTACGTACGTATCGTACGTACAGGATTGTACTACTAGCTAGTAATAATTGAGCTCGACTTGGTATATGCTGCCAGATTCAGTACGAATTCTAGTGGCAGCAGTGTAGATATATACCTCGAAGTGGTCGCCGACGTTGACGACGAAGGAGCCCGGGACGGGGTCGACGGTGAGCCACTCGTCGCCGTGCATGACCTGGAGGCCCTCCACGTCGTCCTGGAGGACGAGCGTGAGGAAGCCGTAGTCGGAGTGCGGCGGCATCCCCAGCGTGAGATCCGGCTGCGGGCACGCCGGGTAGCAGTTGAGCGTCATCATCTGCGACCCCGCCGTGGCCAGCTCCTCCATCACGCCGTCTTCACTACTATCTCCAACCCCCAGGGCCTCCAGCGCCGCCTCCACGAGCTCCACGAACACCCTCCGGTTCGCCTCCGCGTACGCGGCCGCCACCTCCCTGAGGTCGGCCGGCGAGTTGGGCCACGACGGCACCACGTCCCGCAGCGGCGGCGCGCAGGAGAGCTTGAGGAAGTCGCGCCAGCAGAGGACGGCGTCGTTGGCCTGGTTGAAGCTCGTGCCGTACCGCACCGGCGCGCGCACGTCCGGCGACATGTACCGCGCCCGTTCCGGGAAGGGGAGCTCGAAGAAGCGCGCGGCCACGTGCAGCATCCCGGCGATGGCCCCGGAGTCCACGCCGTGGTTCACCACCTGGAAGAAGCCGTAGTCGCGGCACGCCGCGTAGAGCGTTGCCAGCACGGCGGCGCGCTCCGTTGGCACGCGGAGACGCGCCAGGTCCACGACGGGGAGCTTGACCCTGGCGGGGGCTTCGCCGGCGCCGACTCGCCGACCCGGGCGGTCGGAAGCTGGCAGGACGTACCTGCCAGGGAGCCGGGTAATGCCAGCGTCGGAGAGGTGCCTGACGCCTTTGAGGCAGTAGTCGGCGGTGGCGTCGTCTTCGACGGCGCCTCTGCTCTTGCCATGCTGCTGCAAAAGATCGGCGGCATTATTTGCCAAGCCAACCATCGCCATGGCCGTACTAATTGCTATAGCTTTAGTCGATTAGAAAGCTATGCACATCAATGGCGTGGGTGTGGAATGGAGCACGGCGAGCCGTGTGTATTTATAGGTAGAGAGAGGACATGGATGAAGCAGAGCATCGACTGAGCTTGGAGCTCGACCGGGCGCGTCGCATTCGGTTGACCAGTTTGTGATTAAGTTTACTCATGGTAATGGCGTTGCCATGTCAGACGAGCCGATTCAGCGGTGGCACGTGGAATTGGATGTGCATGCACCTTGACCTCGCTCTAGGTTTTCTTTAGTTCCTTCCTCGGGTTATCTGCCGTGCTGCAACAGGAGCACTGTATTCTATTGCAATTAATGGGCATGCATATGCACCCATCACAGTGACAGGACGAAGGTGCGACGAAGCTCTGTTGCTAATAAATATTTCCTCACATGCTTTTTTTGGCGGGAAGTTCATCCCATATGTTGATTAAAATAGTAAACAAATGGATTTTTTTTGTGTAAAAACAAAACAGATATTCAAATAGATAAGTACTCCATCTGTATCCGCCGTATAATATAAGATTGTTATTACAACCATATATTGCTTTTAATCTTATATTCTGGGACGGAGAGAGTAGATACGTGAACAAATATCTCTATCTATATATAATACCTCTCCCTTTCAGCCTCCGATGGAGGCCTCCACGTCATTGGGCACTGTAGCAGTGCTACACTGCTATATTGCGCACACTTCTACAGTGTTTTTCTTTTTTTTTTGCAGAATTTTTTTAGTTTTCTTTTTTTTGAAATTTTTTTTTGTTCTCTCAAAAATTATATACATGAAATATATGCGTGTCGACGAGTAGGTTCCATTCCCCTGAACGGTTTCGAGTTTTGTCGACTCTAACTTCTCAATTTTAGATTCAAATTCGCACAAACATTTGACGAATTTTGTCAAATTCATCGCACTCATTCATCCATTTGAATTTTACTTTCACGAGTATATGGATATCACCCTTCCAAACAATTTTCATGTTTTAACCTTTTTATTTTGACAGACATATACATATTTCTTTCTAATCTTCAAATTCGTTGTATTTTATGCTGTACAAAAAAACATATTTCTGACGGCATGCGTTTTTTTTCCAGAAAAGTCTCCTCCTTTTCCAGAAATTATGAATCAGTTCTCCGACATAAAACACACACGCGTATCCTCCGCTTTTTGCAGAAAAGTCTCCACGTTTTTCCCTATGTTTTTTTTGCAGAACAGTCCCCGCGTTTTCTGAAAATTATGAATCAGTCATATATCAGAGCAGACCATCTCAGCGGCCTGTCGAGGCGCCCACGTCGCCCCGCACTGTAGAAGTGCAATATCAAAACTGAGCGTTTCAGCCTTCCCTGAAGGCGCCCACGTCACCTGGCATTGTCCCGAGTGAATTATTTTGAGGATACAACTTTTATGTTAACAGATTTTCTATCCATTTAAAGACATTTAGAGTGTTAGCACATTGTTATTTGCAAAAGATGCATGGTTTGTTTTGTGACATTGTCGAAACGGATACTACAAAGAAATCGAGATATCACCTTTATGTTAATGTAAGGAAATTATGCCTCTCTTTTTTTCCTGCCAAGCAAAGTCATGTAATGTTATTTTGATGGCAAAGATTCATGTTATTTCTATGGCAAACACAGTTGATTCATATTATTTTTTCCTCAAAAAAGTTGTCGACGTCCTATAAAAAAGCCTTAGCATACAGATTAGTTCATTCCAGTTGACTATTTATTTTTGCTCCAAAAACACTTCTCATAGAATCAGGATGATGAAAACTTTAATAATCCTATAGTGTTCACTTTGTTGGTTTTGTCATGCCGTTTATGTTGCTGTTGAGAATATTTACTGAAATATCATTCGATATTCCCTAGATTGTAAGGTGCATTTGATTGCCCAAGATAGGGTCTCATAGAAGAACTGAATACCCATCCAGATTATTTTGGTACTACCATTTAGATTTACACAAAATGATAATGTTTCCATCAGTGTGATTTTCTAACACTATAGTTGATGTTACACTTCTACAATAAGATGTAGAAAGTTTCGAGTACTCAGAAGAAATGTACTGCATTGGCATTAAGATCTATGCAACTCTGATATGCTTTACTAGGTTACTTTATGATACTGTAGGTGTTATTGTCTTCTTGAAGGTAAGGTGAAAAGAAACTAGCATTCAAGAGATGGGTTATTTATGTGTTTTCTTCACCATACGTTCATCTACAGAATGTTATTTCATTTCATGGTAAATAAACATCAAGTGATAAGTATCAGAGTGCAGGTAGTGCATTCTTCCTCTTCACCTTCGTCCGTGAGTTAATATGATACCACTTTTATTCGTCTTTTTCTTTTCATAATCCCAACACGCTCCTCGCTTATCCAAATTTACTGCAAGATTGACTTCTTAATACCTTCACAACCAGGTGGATAGTTTATCTCTGGACTCCACACCCACAAACTGTTACAGCTATTTGTTTTTTTTGTAACTTACTGTAATTAGAAAATTGCTTCAATACTTACCATCTGCTACTTTTTGAATTAAACTAGCTACTTTTTGAATTAAACTTCTATATGTGGAACGAAACAATTACATAACCTTCTTCACAATTGCAGCTATATGACGATAGTTTAGAAGGAACACTTTACGAACCGTCATAAAATACACTTCAAATTATTCAGCAAAATTAACACCACGGGCGCGGCGTGCCGCCGCGTCAATTTTCCTAGTACAATTAATGTAGGCAAGAGAGAAATACAATATATACACAAGATAGAATGGAGCGAGCTAGGAGCCACCACAACCAGAGACATTTATATCTTTGAAACCTGTGTGAGCTACGCATGCATACCGATAGTGGTACGTAAATGTTACTTTTTAAAACAATCATGTCAAGCAGCAATGTCTTGTGTATACCAAAACTGAAGTTGCAATTACCGAGTATAAACTCTTAAGAGGTATAACATAGTCCACATATAAATAGTTATTTCTCAGTCGACACTGACAATGATAGAATGAACTCAAAGTGCCGGTGCATGCAAGTCCATCTTCTGCTCAATCAAAAGTTTGGGAACGAGTTTTGGAGCTTATGATCTTCTCATTCTTTCGTATATGCGTGAGTCGTGTTGTTACTATTGACGTAGAATACTTATTTCACGGTTCATTGAAAAATAACTAAACAAAACTCAAAATAAATTAATTGGTTTCTTAAAGCTATCAAGTTGGAGTTGGTAAGACCATGGTACATAGCATGACAAATGAAATAATGAACTGCTTGATTTTTTTCTTGGTTATTGTCTAGTTAACATTGGCAATTCGTTTCAACTTAATGGTTGAGGCAGAACCTGTTGGTTCAAATAATAACGATTTAGAAACCATTTACATCATTTCACATTTCCAAATTACTCTCGGCAAGGTAAATATATAATTCCCCCATTTTAAAATTGCAATACACTATCATTCTACATCCAAATTTTAGGAATTGTCTAGTCATAAGTTACCTTGTATTTCAACCTAAGCTTTTGCAACAACACCCAAGTACGATTTACTCTGTTTATAACATATATAGTAGTGCAAAACTAAGAAGTGCACCACAAACATGTCAACAAAGTTTCACACCCTGTAAAGAAGTGCTATTTTGATTCTAGGTGGCTTGACATATATAGAAACATTAGGTGACTAAGATTCAGCAAAACTAAATGAAAAAAAAGTATTCCTACAATAATGCCACATAAGCCAGCTGGCAGCACAATGCAATAGTCAATTTCGGGCAATTCTTTTTTAAAGGAACAGATACATTAACAGAGAAGAGAACCAACAACAACTGTACTCCATTATCCCCGAAACACCTGGGCATGCAACAGTTGGACGAATTAGCCTTGGCTGAAGGACGGACGTGCGTACGTTTGCCAGTCTGGGCCTGAATATATTCCGCCTCGGGATTTCGTGTCGGGGAAAATCTCGCATGCAGTGGTACGCCGATCGACAAGTGTCGTTTGGCGCCAAAAGCCCATGACGTGGCGATCGATCGATCGATGTCGATCCAGCATCGATCTGAGTCGATGGACAGCCTGGAAAGGATGCGATCCAAGGGTGATCGATCCGAGTCGATGGACATTGGTACGAACGTAAGCTTTTGCTCCCCATCACTGCGAGTGCGCTCCTGCTTTGCTTCAGCTAGCGGAACAACACGTGGACGCCCGCTACAGACAAGCATGGTGACATGCAAACTCAGTTTAGCTATGTGTGTATTCAAAGGGGCTTTTTTTTCAGGTAACACTTGTCTCATTTATGTACGTAATAAATATCAAGTTACAAACCACGTAAATACCGACCAGACAGAACTAAAAAGATAAGAGAAACCTACATTTAGCACAAAAATAAAAGCTCAAACAAGAAAGAAAATTACAACTAGAGCGAAGATGTCCATGAGCAAGAAACCAACGACTATCACTCGCCTCCGGCACCACCGTAGCGGCCATCCAAAAACAAGTGGACATGTCACATCTTCATCCGAGCTCGACGCGGCTCTATCGCTGATTTGCAGTTTTACGGACCTCCAAAGTAGCCCGGTCACCAAAATCATGTCGGTGAAAGAATCTGGCCGAGGCAGCAACTTGAATGCACCATTGAACTGATCCACATCTCTGGCGTCCCCACACGACGACGATGTCAGAGGAAACCCGATCTGTCAGTCTCCAACCACGAACCTAGCATATGGTTCACCATCTTCCAGCTGCCACCAGTGGCGGAGCCAAGGCCCGGCTAGCCTGGGCAGCTGCCCGGGCTCCCACGGTGCACATCCTTGATATTTTAGTATAAAAGGTATGTTCAATTAGTTGTTTGTTTGGGCAAAAGCTGCTAGCTTGGCTACACTCACTGTCTTGCCCAGGCTCCAATCTTGAGCTCGCTCCGCCACTGGCTGCCACTAACACCGACTGCCGTCGGCACGCCCCCTTGAAATACACCTCCCGAGCTCTGCTCCGACGCTGGAGCGAGCGTCGTCACACGGTGTAACCCGAGACACAAGTCCACCACAAGGATGCCACTATCGCTACGCCATCCCCGCTTGACCACATCGGAGAAAAATGTAGAACACTTTTATTTATCACCGTTGTCACCTTCTCCAGAGCCAATACACGTCGAACGACTGAAAACCTAAATAACGGAGGACCTATAACTCTAGAACTACACATCTCCACACACACACACGAGACTCGTGTATCCAAGGGGCTATGTACGTATCGAGCAGACGATCGGTTTTGACTGAGGCGACACGTGTGGCCCGTATGATTGGGTGGGTCCGCGCATGCACAGCGAACTTGTGGTGGCTGTGCAGTGTGCAATGCCTTTTGCAGCGCCGCATCGCCACCCTACACGTACACGTACGTCTGTGTGCGTGCTAGCTAGCTAGCTTGTCATCCGACTGGCTTTCGGTGACCTTTTCTTCATATGGAAAAGAAAAGAAAGCATTTCATTCGATCCTTGTATAGATCGGTTCACTACATTTATGCAAGTAGAATGCAATAGGACTAATTCCGTCCCTTTCGATGAATTGTTTAATGAAAAATACAAAGTCTGGGTAACATCTAACAGTAATTACAAGAGATGGAAATGGAAGGGGGAGGGATTGCGAGTTGGATGAGGGATGGAGAACTTTCCACCGATCTTATTATAAACTACTTCCTCCGTATCAAAATATAAGACTCTCCATCTAGCTTGTACACACATATATGTAGACATGTTTTAGTGCAAGGTTCAACACTAAAACATGTCTAGATACATGTGTGTACAAACTAGCTAGAGAGTCTTATATTTTGATACGGAGGGAGTAACAAACTACTCTAACAAATATGCACCGATACCACTATTCTTACAACAATGACACCAATGGCATTTTTTCCTGGCTTCACCCTTGGATGTTCTAAATGAAAGCTCGCGATCGTCCGTGACGAAAAGAGATTAATTAATCCTTAATGCAGGCCGAAACGTGTAAAACACAAGCAGATAATTAATTGAACAAATTATGCAAGAAGGACCACGCGCAGACAATGTTAGCATTAACCAGTTCTCTGTCCTCGGCAAGCCCTCTTTTTTAAAACAAGACAAAAGACTTTTCAGTTTCATTAATTAAGATTAAAAATAAGAGCGTTGGCCGGTTAATTAGCACGAAACCGGGCAAAAACCGGGGCAAGCCATGTTGTCACCACAATCCTGAGGCAAGCGAGCAATGGTGCCAAATAGAAGCATGTTCCCAGCAAGTTGAGGGTTGCTGAGGGTTGTCGGCTCGTCGCACCGCACGCACGGGTGTCTACTTACGCTGCATCGGCGCCCGTTGTTGTCGCCTGCCGTGGCTACTTACATGCAACTGGCTTCGCTAGCTGCTCATCATTTCCAGGAGGGAGACCGATTAGTCAAGCTACTCACTCCGTTCGAAAATAGATGTCTTTCATTTGTCTAAATTTAGATATATGTACACACTAAAATATGTCTACATACATCCGTATTTAGACAAATCAAAGACATCCTTTTCCGGACGGAGGGAGTACATCGCATCGATCCCTTTCGCTTGAAAGCACCATATTTTCGGCTACGTGAGATGAACTGAATTCATATTCTCGTCACCCCGGCCGATCAGTTACGGTGGGCGGCCGGGCCATCGATACAATGGGCGGAATCAACGGTCACTTGTTTCATCTAACCTAGCATCTGATACCAACAAGGCAACAACACGCTAGGGCGATAGGCACTTTCAGATGCAGCCATTCTTGTGTCACTTTCACATGCCCCATGCCCGATCGACCAACAGCAGATGTTGTAACAACAACATATTTCTTGGCGATGCAATCAATATATACGTTTATTTTAGTAATAACAGGAGGCCACTCCCGGCTCCATAGCAATGAATCAATACATATGTTGACTGCAATAAAAATGTGACGATGAGCAACATCCATATATCAAGCTGGTGCAGATGCACTACTGCGCATCTCAAATTTTGATCCAGGCTGCCAATCAATAATATTTGAGGCTTCAGTGATAATAACTAACCAAGTCTAGAATATCCTTACAGTCAGCCCGGCGCAGGAGAACAGGAGAACCTTTGGCACTTTTGGTTTCCTTTTCGCTGCTACTTTACACAAAAAGAACAGAGCTGCTACATGAATGAAATTGCACATCTCATTCTACAACAGATCAACAACAACAACAACAACAAAATCTGCACGAATTAGCTAGCTACACCAGTCCTCTGCACCTGTCAATGCTGTCATACCCTCCGGTAATTCGGATTGATTCCGTAAGGTAACGGACCATTCTCATCATAGTGGATCTCCTGAGCCCCATTGAAGCCATAGGGGTGAAACGACCCATCAATCGCCCGTTGGTGGGCTAGCATCGAAACAAAGATATGTTGGGCTTGCTGCTGCAGTTGAATCCCAGTATTCGAGTGGATAAAACCGCCCTGTGGGTGGCCTATCATATGAGGAGCTGGATGCAAATGCGCTTGCGGCAACCCGTAAGCAAACGAGGAGGAGGCATCAGATGCTGGGATAGAGGCCCAAACTGATAAATTTGTTGGGCGGAACGATGAACAGGATGAGGAGGCATGAATATAGTGGGGGTTGGTAAAATAGGAGCAGTCATATTAGCAGCACGGGCAGGTTGTGCAGTATGCTTCCCTATCTTTTGCTGTAAAATAGGAGCAGTCATATTAGCAGCACGGCCAGGTTGTGCAGTATGCTTCCCTTTCTTTTGCTGCTTCTCATATCGCGAGTCCCTCTTTCTCTTACTCTTACCATGTTCCGGACTGGGGTGACTGACTCGCACATCCTGATTTAGCGAACCAAAAATAAGGATCTTCAGTGTCGGTGCATCAATGTTACCCTTAAAGAAATCAGTCAATTTGGAAACAGTATCCCTTAGGCTTTGACAGATGGTCCGCATCTCAGCCTTCCCTACCGCCCTGGCAAAATTCTGAGACCGGTCCAAGAAGTCTTCAACCTGCAAAAATAGCTGTATTTAATAAACGAGGCTATGCACAATTTGTTGCTCGAATTCGTAGGAAACTTACGCTCAAGTTACCAATTCCTCTGTCCCAGGTCTTTGAGATCCAGAATCCATCAAAATTGCTGGCACAGAGCCTTGTTCCCACAAAACCCTCTACTGCCAGCAGCTGCATGACATAAACAGAAGTATCTGTGAGCATCAGGAGGAGCTACATGTTGAACATTGGCATGCAATATGTAATCAAATTAGCATGCAAACTACGTTACGTGAGTGAGCCCGCATGTAGCCACATTGCCAGAAAAGGAAGGAAAAACTAAAAACTCGGCTATGAGTTGAACGAGCTATGCACTAGATGATGGAGGCAGATGTGATCATGTTCTCTCCGAAAACAGTACTTTGTTGAAGAATCAAGTTACTTAAATATCAGTGGAAAATGTTCTGATAGACAAAAGACAACAATATCAGAGCTGAACTGAACAATGTCATCCCGTTTCCAGCAGGGTCAGGATGAGTTTAGAGGGTGGACACATTCTGGTGTTCAGTTTAAGTGAAGAGATTTGTTGCACAGAACTAGCCCTGTTTTTCAACAAAGGCTACACTTTATAGCTGGAAGTATATAGAAATATCGTCAAAACATATGCATTGTCAAAAAGCATGGCTGCACCAAAATGTGCTTTTGCACTACACTTCTCCCCATCATAAACTGAAAAAAAAAACTATAAATAACTAACTTTACTCATTAGTGGAACTGCATAGAAAACAATGCCATATCATAGACATCATCAAAAAAGCATGGCTGCACCAAATCATGTGTTTACACTTGATACCTGTCCACCATAAATTTTAAGAAATAAATTAAAGTAACTCACTTTGCTCATTAGTGATACAAAAAGTTCAGCAACAGATTCTTTATTATTGCTCCCAAACCCCTCGAAGAGCAAAACGTTCTTCTCAACACTTGCAAAGTCTGCACCATCTACAAAAGAGCATGAATATCTTACAGTTAGTTTAATACTTTAAATCATAAATCAGATGGTAGAAATATGAAGCCAAAATAAGCTAGCAGAGAGCCAAAAGGAATAACATGTATTTCAATAGATGAGTACCTTTCAATAAGCCAGAAAATGCAGGTAATATTGGAGGATGCCGGGTCTGCACTCCACATTTTACAATTAGTAAGTGCACTTATTTTATCTTTGTTCAAACGAAAAAGCAGTTAAGTATTAAGTCCCAGCTTGAGACCCTCTAATAGAAATACGGAGTACCATATAACGGCTAATATCCAAACTACTCCTGGCCATGAACTTTGAAAGAAAATCGAACCAAAGTAATAACCCACTTTACCTGTAAATGGAAAGCAACTAAGGAGATAATTGCCATTGAGCTCATTGTTCGATCTTTGGGACAGTTGACATCATGTGTCTTAGCCCAGAACTTCATCTGCAGAATAAACAGACAAGTCATTGTCATATCTTGTAGATAGATAACTTCAAGGGGAATTTCATGCTACTTAGATTCTCCCAAAAAAGGAACATCGAACCAGAGGATTGCAATACCAGAAAACAGAGAATCTGAAATCTTTCATCAATGGATGAAACAAGTTTAAATATGATTGATCGTGACATGCCATCTTTGTTTTCGACTGAAATATCACACTCAACCCCAGTTCCCTTATCAGTAACCTTCAGCACAGGAACTTTAGCACTTGCAATAGGTAAAACCCATGACAACGACCGCGGCCTGAAATTAGCAATATAAGAAAGATAAAAAGCAAGGAACACATTGACATTTGCAACGAAAGGCTTCTATTAAGCAGTTGATCACATGCCATTGGACATCTACAATTTGCTGACATCTAACAAAGGAGTGCCGAAGCAATTAAATTGCAAATGCCATGCAGCATCACGTCCAAGATAACAAAAATAAAGCTCTTTCAGTTTTACATATTGGTACATGTCCTATCTTACAGTTTATACAAAGACAACAGAAGAAATGGATACGAATTTGGATCTTCGGTGTTTGTCCATAAACTGGGCATTATAAATTATGACCAGGAACTGAGGGAGTTCCATATACACCCTTCAAAACCATCTTATCACAGATTTACCCCTTCAGAAACAAAAGTAATATTTGAAATGCACCTCCAATCAACAAAACCGTAGTCACACCCATAGAGTGGTCATTATTAGTGTAACCAAATACTTGGATCACAGAGATGCTGATCAGCTAATGGAACAGAACAAACCAATTTGAGATTATTTGGAATAACATACGTACATTACCCTCAAGTTACCAACCTTCCCCTCCACTCCCCACTTCTAGAAATGCCCAAACAATACAGTACTTCTCTCTAGTTGGAGTAGTAGTCGTATAACCACTTTGTACGGCATTTAGAACATTTTGGCTCTTGTAGGGGCAAATCCAGTTAACATTTGCAGGGCTAAATACGGAACTCAGGTAGGCACCAGTCTAAGGTTTTTAATACCATACTCCCTCCATTCCATAATACTCTACATCTATAAATTTTAAGAAAAAATAGCAATCTCTTTAATAGTACTACTCAAGTATGCAAACACCCAATCACGCCAGATTAGCATTAATGAAACCCATAGAAAAAGAGAGAGGAGGCTTCTTAGTTTTGTTATCGTTGATTACCAAGGAGACAATTAATATACACTATCCAGAACCCAGAATGTAGAATAATGTCGAACAAATACTAGTCTAGAATGTAGATTATTGTGGAATGGAGGGAGTATATTAGATTATTAGTTTTACCTTGACAACAATTTTAGTATGCACATAATAGTGTTCTGTGTCGCTAGTTTCGGTAAATCTTGTATTCCGGCGCCATATTGCATCATATAACTGTGCCTTCACAAGTCAGTGCAAGCTAAGGAGAAGATTAATTTTCCTTTACTGCATTTGCATGACGAGTTTCTCTTACAAATACCTCTGCAGTTATAGCTTTTATTAAATTTTATGGCCGTCAAGATTGAATGCATATGTAATACTTGCAATTGTTGTGCCAGTCCAGTCAAGATCCCTTGTTTAAATCCATTAGATCCAACACATAACTTTCTAACTAAGATGGAATAACAATTTAAGAATGCGTATTTAATGAACTCGAATTAACACAAAGAAATGTTGAGAGATATGAAAAAATTCTTCTTAAGATGATATTTACTCTGATGCTTATGTAGAACTTTTGCAAACTTCCTAATAACAGAAATCATTTCCTTGCGAGCAAATTGACCATCCATATCGCTGCTAAAGTTGACAGAGAGGTCAAGGTCACTTTTAGCAGTAAACAGATCCATCGTGAATGACCCAAACGGTTCTACAACTGGAAACCCGTTTACTTTACCTGAAAGCATGAAAAATAATTAACACGGTGACATAAATTTAAAATATTCAGACGGAAACGAAAGCTTCTGAGTAAAATAATATCTGGATATGAAAATTAGAGAAAACGTGCTAGAGTTAACTAGTCAACTGCCCAAAGAGAGGTTGACTCAGTTGGAAAGTAATACAATTAAAAAAACTCCAATCTAACACCACTAATCCAAAAAATTGATAAAAGAATAAGTTCAGATTTCAAAATTTACAGTTTTTGCATGCTCTATAGTCTACAATGTACAAAAAAAACATTTTTGGCATAAGCAATCCATAAAAGAGGTACATTGTGCAATAGTAAGGAGTCTGAAATAACGATACACTGTTAGTTAAGAAAAGGGCAGCCCGGTGCACGTAGCTACCACTTTAGGTTTTTTGTACGCAGCCTTTCCCTGCATTTCTGCAAGAGGCTGTTTCCAGGACTAGAACCCGCGACCTCATGGTTCAAGACACTGTTACTTAAGAATTTGCACTTTAGTTTTGACTGACGGTGAACTCGCTTAATTGCACATGTGAATGTCCCATGTGATAGATAAGATCATAGGTGTTCTACAACCAATGTGAATGGACAATTTCAATTGGTACATAAGCCTACATAACATGTTAACAGCCATTAGGCATAATAATTCAAAATGAGAACAAGTTCAATACAGAGAAACATGGCTTACCAAAATGTCTTTGGCAATTTTGTTGAAGACATCTATCATAGTATGCCGTTGCTCGTAGTCGATGGCTTTGGGCGCAACATTGCATACAGTTCCAGAAGTAGACCTTCTAGAGTTGGAAGCAGAGCAGGATCAATCAAGAAGGCATCCGACCCCAACTCGCAGGTTTCTGCACGCTTGCATAGAGCTGCATGTAATCCAAAATTGAAATAACACAATATCATCTCCAATGCCCATGGAATTAGCAAATCATGTAGCTGAAGGCCCAATCGCCCAGGTGGCAAGTATGGTAAGATACATCATCCCAACTGTTTGGGAATTTAACGCTAAGTGAGATGTTACTTGGGAAATCGACAGAAGCGACAAAAACAAGTTACTACAGAATAACTTGGACAGAGGAAAATAGAGAAATAAAACAACTACACAACAAGCCTACTATGGCTTGTTGTCTCGTTTGGCGAGGTACTTTAGTATATGCTATTGGCTCCACCTCTTAATTCAAAGGATACAACATAGTGCCTACTGTACTTTACCAACCATAGAATGGATAGAGTTGGGGTTCATGACCCAACGATAGGCCCTACCGACCGACCTTCTAACAGAATTTTCTTTTGAACTGCATCTCAGACAGTACAGTTCTATGCGATCATTTGACACAAGTAGTAACATGGCCTCATTGTTCTCCACCATGGTCTACCCCCATTAACATAACATGAGCGATGAACATTAAATAGAATCTTTCGTTCTCTATGCTTAGGAAAGCTGCCACAAAGAGAGATGTTACCTTCGGAATCCCATGAAATCGCCACGCTTGGCCTGCAGGATTCCACAGAAAAGGAAGTTGGCGTCACACACCAAACGAAGGAAATTTCTGCATCACCAGTCTCTACTACTAGTACGTATATGATACAGCAACACGTGGCAGCCAAGACTGGCAGCAAATTCTCAAGCACAAGCACACATCTTTCGTTTTCCATCGACCATAGTGTATCGAAATTCCAACCAAACTCAGAGTATACAAGCAAAAAGTCTGGCTATCCGGATAAGATTTAGCCTAAGTACGACGACCGTGTCTCCAAATCATGCACAGAATGTTTCCAGAATTTAGTTTAACAGGGGAAAAGCAGACCA
The DNA here is from genome assembly GCA_947311845.1 of Poa pratensis. NCBI lineage: Eukaryota > Viridiplantae > Streptophyta > Magnoliopsida > Poales > Poaceae > Poa > Poa pratensis. The sequence continues at coordinate 11,942,500 of CAMZMU010000082.1, forward strand.
TAATTCTAGCCAAAAAGGAAAGAACAGGCAATCAATCAGTAATAAGCTTATAAGCAAAGAGGAGGGGGAGGGGAGCAGCAGCCCGAGCGAGCGAGCGTGAGGGACGCGTCACTGACCTAGGTGGGTGTTCGGGAGGAGTTAGGGGCTCGGGCTTGGGCGGGGGAGTCGAAACGGCCGCCGTCGCCATGGAGAGGGGCAGAGGGAGACGGCGGCCGGCGGGATCGACGACGCTGGCGAGCCGGCGAGGGTAAGGTCAACAAAACCGTGAGCCCGTTTTTGTGAGCTTAACCGCACGCACGGGTGTGTACTTAGAGAGAATTATTTCCTTCCTTAAAAAATTAAAATCGTCTTCCTTATTTGGCCTAAAAAAAATCTTTCCAATTTAGCACCTAAATTTCATTTCTTTCACTAGTGTTTGTGGCGTTATGTTTTGCCGTCAGTTTTTATTTTGTTGGACGAAAATACCCCCTCTGACTCTAACCGATCAAACGAGCTACCCAGACCCGATCGAATCTTTCCTTCTCGCGTATCCCTTCTCCGAGTCAGACAGCCAACCCTAGCAACGGGCGGCGCGATGGTACTGTGGATCCTTGCGACCGCGGCGTGAGCTAAGCGAGGATCAGATGGCAGTTACATGTGACGAGGCGGGCACGGCTGCGGCGGCCGGCGCAGGCGGCAAGGAAGGTTCGCCGGGGGATCTCGCCAAGCCCAAGTACAGTGGCCTGCTCGGCACTACCACACCATCGCCAGGGAGGAAGGCGCCATAGTGCTCTGGAAGGGCATCGTCCCCCACCTCCACACAAGTGCATCTACGGTGGCCTTCACATCGGTCTCTATGAATCATTCTCGATGCGTTGTATTATGTACAATTTCTTGGTGAATGAACTTGATTCGATTGTTGTGCCCGTGACTTTCAGGTCAAATCCTTCTATGTTGGCGAAAACCATGTTGATAGCTGATGGCTTTCAACTCTGATACCCTCATCACATTCATATGATCCTCACTCGATTGTTCCTTCCAAGTGATTTAGTTTTCGAAATGAAGAGGTCAAATTTTTCCAGACACCAATATGCTGGTTGTTCAGATGGTGATTCATATTTTGTCTCGGTGCAAATTATGGTTCTTCATCCAAATTATATTAGTTATGTGACCTGCTACAAGTCAGAATGTTCCTGTACAAAACTTTATCAGAGTCCATGTGATGTAAGTGGACTTGACCTCAAGTATGTGATATAAATGAAACTGTAGGACCAGTAGTGATTAATGCAAACGTTTATGCGATGTGGATGCATTCTTATAAACTGTCTATGTATATATGTTTAGGTGCAGATATATGGTGAAATTCTAGGGGAGGATCTGCCCAATTTTTTTGCATTTTAAATTACAATTTGTTAAATAAAATGGTTCCATGTGATTGGCAGCTTTCAGGAATTATTGAGCTGACTGGTACGATTCTTATTTGGTTAAATGACTCACATACACTAGAGAGTTTTTTTTTGTCACATAATTTATCAGGGGCAAATGAGTCTTTTTACATTCCCATTTAACATGCACTAGAGTGTCATATTAGGAAAGAAATGAAATTTAGTTGTCAAGTTGGTAAAAAATTATACTAGGCCTAAATAGAGAAGACGATTTTAAGGAAGGGTAAATAAGGAATTATCTCGTCTACTTACGCATCGCCCCATTGCTTGTCGTGTACTGTGTCTACTTACATGCATCATGCATGATACGTACCACGAGGGCTCGTCATTATGGGTGTGTTTGGTAGCCCACGCACTGCCCAAACAGGCCCGAGAATGCAAAAACAGGCCGTTTGGTTGCTCACGGTTTTTACTTGGCCCGCACGCGCACGATGTTTTAAAGCACCCCTCAGCCAGGCCAAGGGGAACGGCCGAATCAGCCATTTTTTCAGAGCCACCTTCACGCCAGTACAGTAGAGGCAAAATTGGTGCGCGCGGAGCCGCGGGGATGCAGCCATGGAGTTGGCGGGAGATAAAAAAATTGGTGCGGTCGTTATGGCGCCAACGCTACTCTCATTATGGCGCCAACGCTACTCACCACCCCCCCCCCCCTAGTCTGTCACCGAAAGCAGGAGAAGAGACCACATTATTTTGGCATCGAAGGTGGCGGTAGAAGCGGCGGCGAGTTAGATCTTGGGAGGCGACGGCGGGCGACACCGCTAGCGGCGTGGACAAGAACTGCCTCTCCTCTGCCTCATCGACGGCACCGAAAGCTCGGTCCTCTATTCTCCCATGGCGGTAAGCACTATTCCCCCCCTAGGTAGATCTTACATGCCGCTGATGTACAAAGCAGCACCTTGATTTCGGTTGGATCTTAGACTAGAACGTAGTACTTAGATTTCATTGTACTCTTATACAAGCATGTTGATTTCACTAGGACGGAAAAGCACGTATGCCGCTCATCGTTCAGGCTGCAGCACTCATAGCTGTGATGCAGGTCTGACTCCTGCCATCATAGAGCAGTACGCCGCAATTACATGGGTGTAATCAGATATGGTCCATTGTTCCCCGAGAACATGGGAGGCTTGCCAATCTGAACTACATCTACAACAACGAGGTCGAGGCCGTGAACATGATGCGAATGTGCAGAGCTCCTTTTTACAAGCTTGTGGAGACATTTCGATCAAGGGGGTTGCTGAAAGATAGCATCCACACCTCTGTAGAAGAGCAAGTAACAATGTTTTTTCATGTTGTCGGTCACAACCAGAGGTTCAGAGTGATTCAGAACACTTTCAGGAGATCTAACGAGACTATATCACGCTATTTCAAGCAAGTTATGTTCGTTGTTGGAGAGCTCAGAGCAGAGATGATCAAGACACCAACTGGTTATACTCCACCGAAGATTCGATAGAGCCACGGGTGGTATCCATATTTCAAGGTGAGAACATCAGATTTCATAGTTCTTGCTTACATACACAAGACATTGTTCATGTATACAGTGTTAAACCTAACACATGTTCATGTCCACAAGATTGTATTGGTGCAATTGATTGCACTCATGTGGTTGCTAGAGTGCCAAGGTCAAAGTCTACAGCATACAGGGGTAGAAGCATTGCACCAGTCAGAATGTGCTTGCAGTTGTTGATTTCGACATTAAGTTCACATATGTGCTAGCTGGTTGGGAAGGATCTGCCCATGATGCAAGCATCCTTGCTGCCAGCATGAGTCGACCAGATGTGATCAATAGAGCCACAGGTAGGATATGCTTGTCGCTCAGGTGTTCTTCCACCCTTGACCACCTCAACGAGTTCTCTTCAAGGAACTATCCTGATGTAGTGCAACCTAGGCACACAACACCAACACCATCAAATGGTCCAATGACAAGAGCAAGAGTCCAAGCTCTCCATGATAAGGTGAATTCACTCCTATCTATGTGTGACCTCGACACTCCTTTGAACGGGTTGCTACTTCATTCGGATACGTTGTGCATACTCAGGAACCAGTTTTACGACGACCCACAATGGAGTAGAGAAGATGACCAAGAGAAGACCCAAGAAGATGGCCAAGAGAGCAGCCAAGAAGAAGCCCAAACTGCATCGGGCGGTACTACCGGGCCCAATCCGGTACTACGCCCTCGCCTGACGTGGCGCCTGTCGAAGAGACCACCGGGTCCGGTACTACCGCTCCTTGCCGCCCCGGTACTACCGCCACACGCCGGCGTGGTACTACCGCGCCAATTACTGGGTCTACTACCGGATCTCCCAGGAGCTACGGGTGTCGTCGGGTTTCATCCCGGTAGTGGCCCCGGTACTGGCCCGGTACTACCGCACACCCGGTACTACCGGGCTCAGGCCGGTACTACCGCTGCGGGCGGGCCTGCGCGCTGAAAAGGCTCTCTTGCCTTGTAATCTTATCCCCTTTTGGATCTAGAGTATAAATAGTGCGTCCCCTTCCTAGGGTTAGGGTTAGACTATGATTTGGGAACTAAAGTAGAGCATTGCTCCTTCTTCTCAAAATGTCTCTTTCCTCCTATGGAGATGAATCAAGGCCTCCCCTTGTGGAGATGAACCAAGGCCTCCTCTTGAGGAGAAGATCCCTGCGTGGATACCAAGGCTTCCGCTTGTAGTTGCGATTACTTGCTAATCTTCCCTCTTTGAGTGGCTAGATTGGGTTGGTTGGATTGACCAATTGGACAAACAATGCTAAGAGTAAGGTGTGCTTGGGAGAGGAGAATTGGGGGCTACCCTCGGGGATTTGTTACCAATTGAGTCTTGCTGAGTTGCTACTTGCTATTTACCCTTGTGTTGTTGATTTCCCCTCTTTGTGTTCTTGAGTTCATCACGTGTTCCTCGTGTTCATCTTTTCCTCCGCACAAATCCGTGAAAATCGGGACCAACGTACATCATATGGTATCAGAGCTCTAGGTTGACACGGATTTGATTTGTGTTTCCACCAAAATCCACCAAATTTTTCTTTGTTTTTGAGAAATTCGAAAATTTCCACCAAAAATAGCCTTGCCTTGATTCGAGCCGATCTGTCGATTCGTTGCGTTTTTGGTAGTTTTTATCCATGGATCGGTTGCTTTAGGACCCCCTCCACCTTTGTTTGCGTTCTGATGGCGTGAATCACACGCTCGTTGGGAGACCCCAAGAGGAAGGTATGATGCAGTTCAGCAGCAAGTTTTCCCTCAGAAAGAAAACAAAGGTTATCGAACCAGTAGGAGCAGCAACTCTTCAGAAGGTTGTTGGTGGCCGCGCGGCGCAACACGATCACCAACGTGGAACCTGCACACAACACAATCAAAGTACTTTTCCCAACGAAACAGTGAGGTTGTCAATCTCACCGGCTTGCTGAAAACAAAGGATTAAACGTCTCGTGTGGAAAATGAGTATTAAATTGCAGAGAATGAAAAAGGAACAGTTTGTGGTTGTTTAATCAGTGTAAAAGAATGGACTGGGGTCCACAGTTCACTAGTGGTGTCTCTCCATAAAAGATAACTAACATGTTGGGTGAACAAATTACAGCTGGGCAATTGACAAATAGTGAGCGCATGACAATGCATATATATGACATGTTGACTACTATGATATTTAATTGGGCATTACGACAAGATACATAGACCGTTATCCAACAGCGTCTATGACTAATAATTCACCGCCGGGTTGTCATCCGAGTCCCCCGTTGGTATTAAGTTGCAAGCAACGGATAATTGCATTAAGTAAAGCGCGTAATGTAAACAAACACATATGCCCGTGGACATAGCATCGTTGGGTTATCCCTAGTGGCAACAGCACATCGACAAGCTTAGAACTTTCTGTCACTATCCCAGGTTAAACGGAGGCATGAACCCACTATCTAGCATAAATACTCCCTCTTGGAGTTACAAGCTACTTGGTCAAAGCATCTACAAGTAACGGAAAGCATGCAAGATCTTAAATAACATATAAGATAAATTGATAATCAACTTGACATAGTATTGAATATTCATCGGATCTCAGCAAACACAACATGTAGCATTACAATAATATGATCTTGATCATGTAGGGCAGCTCACAAGATCTAAACATGATGGCACAAAGTGGAGAGACAACCATCTAGCTACTGCTATGGACCCGTAGTCCAAGGATGAACTACTCACGCATCACTCCGGAGGCAGGCATGGCGATGTAGAAGCCTCCGGTGACGATTCCCCTCTCCGGCAGGGTGCCGGGAAGAGGTTCTGAACCCTCCCGAGGTAGGGTTGACGGCGGCGGCGTCTCTAAAACTTTTCGTGGATATTTGCTCAGGTACTTAGGGTTTTCGCGTCGGGGGGAATAAGTAGGCGAAAGGGCGGCGGCTGCGGACCCCGAGGGGCCCACACCACCCTAGGGCGCGGCAGGAGGGGGGCCCGCGCCCTAGGTGCGTGTGGGGCCCTCCTGGCTCCTCTCCGTTGCTTCTTCGCTCCGTCAGGTGTGTTCTGGAAAATAGGGACCCCGTGTAGTTTCGTCCAATTCCGAGAATATTTCCAGACTAGCTTTTCTGGAATACAAAAACAGCAAAAAAACAGGAACTGGCACTACGGCATCTTGTTAATAGGTTAGTCCAAAAAATGTATAAAAGTGATATAAAGTAGATGCAAAACATGTAGCAATTGGTATAAAACAAGCATGGAACATCAAAAATTATAGATATGTTTGAGACGTATCAGCATCCCAAGCTTAGTTCCTACTCGTCCTCGAGTAGGTAAACGATAAAACAAAATAATTTTTGAGGTGACATGCTACCATCATAATCTTGATCATATAATATTGCAAGGCACATGTAAATGAATAAAGTGATCCAAGTCAATGGTCTATAATTTGCTAGCAAATAGATAATGAGTAAACAATGAATCACACAAGCTAAACGTTTTCATGAATAGTACTTTCGAGACAAGCATCAAACAGTTTTGCATAAGTGTTAACTCATAAAGCAACAGTTTCTAATAAAAGGTATTCAATCAACACAAAGGAAGAATTTAGTTTCAGCATTTGCTTCAACTTTCAACATATTTATCTCATGGATATTGTCAACACAAAGTAGTATAACAAGTTCAATATATTGCATATAACGCATGTTGTAACAAAGTTGACACTAGTGTTTGCTTGTGGAAGACAGAAAGAATAGGAAAACTGACTCAACATAAAAGTAAAAGAAAGGCACTTCGTAGAGGGAAGCAGGGATTAAGTCATGTGCTAGAGCTTTTAGGTTTTTGAAAGCATATAGAGATTGTATAAAATATTTGATACTCCTCCCAACCTTGCTAACACAAGCCATGGCTAACCGAATCCTCGGATGCCTTCCATCAATCACATACCATGGAGGAGTATCTATTTTTGAGAGGTGTTTGTTAATTGTCAACGAATGGTAGCGGGTGAGAACAGTATTCTACCTGTCAAACGGACTTTTAAGAGCGGCTCCCATGAAGGACGTTATTTCTACCAGCAAGGCAGATCATCCTCTTTCTCTTTGGTTTACGCACATTCAGGTATTTCACTGTTTGTCATTGCTTACTGATGAATCAGGGCAAAAGTGTGAAGAGAATTAATTGGTTAAAGTTGTAATTAATTGGGACTGGGCACCCCGTTGCCAGCTCTTTTTGCAAAATTATTGGATAAGCGGATGTATATGTGATGCATGTAAAATGCATACATGAACTTTGCACTTAATTGCTTATATTCCAATCATATTTGCATCATATAAGGGTTATATCAATGTTTTATAATGATTTTTGGGAATATTCATTTATTTCCTATTTTTATGGAATTAACCCTGCACAGGCAGAAAACCCCGTTTTCTTATTTTAATGTTTCAGGGACCCAAACGTCAACGAAATCACCTGGAAATTTACGGGCGTCAATATTTGGAAGGAAGAAGACCTGTGGGCGAAGGAAGCGAGCAAACGGAGGCTCGAAGACCAAACGAGGGGGCCCACGCGGCCAGGTACTATAGCCGCGTGGGACCCACCCATTTGGGCCTCGTGGCTCCGTTGCATTCGATCTTTTCTCCACCGACATCGTCTTGACCTAAAAACGCCTATATAAAAGGTCCCCCGACGTTCTCTGGAAGGTGCGCCACAGAAACACAGAAACACCGAAACGGAGATCAGGAGTTGCAGATAGGAGGGGGAAAACTCCGGCGGGGCGCTGCCGGCGTCAACGGCGGAGGCAGGGGGGACCAGCAGGGGCCCTGGCCCCCCCTAACACCACTGATTTATTACTAATTTTTTTTTCAAACAGTGTATATTTAGAAAAATTTACTTAAGCCGGCCCCCCCTAATCTCCAAATTTAACCAATCCTGCCTCCGCCAGTGGCCGGCGTGGTCTCCATCTTCTCCATCGACTTCTCCACCGTCTCCATGATGAAGAGGAGTAGTCCACCTCTGGACTATGGGTTTGTGGAAGTAACTTATGTATCTCTCCTCTCTTGAGCTTCACTAATTAGCACCGTATGAGCTGCTGAACATGATTACGGTCACCGTTGTAATACCTTTGTGGTGGATCTTTATGAGTTAATATATGTTTGAGATTGCAATGTTTGTTTCAGTTATGAGTATAGATGCATATTATGTACCCCGTTCTTGTCTACTTGTTTTGATCAAGCATGTTTATGAGAGCGTGTGTGGGGGAACGTGTGCATTAGTTGGAGTAACGGGGGGTGGCTAGTGCAGTGAACGTGAGAGAAAGTTCTGCGATCCACTTTGGTATCTTTACCTTACTTTGTTACCTCACTAGGGATAAACTAAAATACCATGCTACCGGGGATGTGGGCGTGACCATTGCCACTACTCCATGACTAGATCTAGCATGTTCTTATTTTCACTTCATGTCATGATACTTAATGCTATACTCTGAGTTATCTTAATTACTGAGGTGTTATGATTTAGTTCGCATCTTGGTGGAGTATAAGAGAGGTTAATAACCAAAAGATCTCTATGTTAGGACGTGATGCCCATATATCTAAGTAACTTGTTATCAAACCCTGTGTTGCAATCTCATATGTTAACTGTGTGTTCCATTGTCTACCACTTTATAAAGAGAGAGTGCATTTGTGAAACCATGAACCCCAGTCCATTTTTAATCATAAGAAACACCTTTCCAACACCATATACCACTTTTCTATTTTCAGCCATCATTAAATCCGAAAATACAAAAATACTTTTCATCTTGCATACATCATTCAAAAACCCAAAAATATCATTTATCATTGCATCCACCATCATTGCATATTTATTTCTTGTTTGCATTGCATAACTATCCTGATATCATTCTTACACCTTGTGCTTGACAACCACAGGTGAGGTTGAGGACCAAAACATCTAACCTTGTTTTGTAGGTAACCAAAAGAAGGATAAGAAGATAAATCTACCACTTCAGATTCCCCGAGAGTTCGATATTAAACCCTCGAGTCACCCCTCGTGGGGAAAACTGTCTTCCACTTACTATACACTCTGCACTTGGAGTCTCAACCTAATCCCGTTTATTTTGCAGGTATCAAACTTGCTCTTCGGGATCATCAAGACGTTTTCTGGCGCCGTTGCCGGGGAATCGTAGCTGAGAGATTTATCGTGTGCATCAACAACGTCAACGTCAACTTGTGCTAACACCTAAGCTTGGGGAGGTTGCACCTACGTGAGCACCATCTTATCCATCTTTACTTACAAAGCAATTTATTTGTTTTGTTAGTGTCATTGCATATCATATCATATTTATTTCAGTTTTGCATAAAAAATTAAAAATACCAAAAAAAAACTTGCTAAAATGAATCCTAGTGCTGAAATGAACAACTTTGGTCAATACTATGGAGAGTCATTGATGGATGCTTGGTATAGAATTAAGGACACTAGTAAAAATGGTGTCATTAAATATACTCCTGCCACTGTGATAAGAAACTTCTATAAAGGTATAGATGGCTGGTCGAAATGTTTTCTAGACTCATTGACTAGTGGAAAATTTGCTTCTGGAAATCCCTCACATGCTAATAATTTGATGGAAAATTTATTTGGGAATTCTATAGAATCCAAATATGAAACTGGGATCAAACAACTAAAAGCTTCTATGGATAGGTCAACTTTATGTCTACAAACTTATATGGAGGACTATCCTACTAAAAATGATTTGCATTCATTTATCCTTCATACCAAGTCTAGGATGAAAAAGACAAATAACACTCTTTCTGGAATCTCTTTGAAAATGGAAACAATATTGAACTATGCCAAGTCTAAAAAGAAGTTGACTAGGGAATTGAATGAAAGAATATCTTCTATGCTGGAACCTTTAGATAGGGATATTAAGAATCATGTTGAAGAGGAGGATGACCTCCAAATAGCCTTGAATCTTGCTTTAAAGAAAAGGAATGAGAATCTTGCTTGGGAAGAAGTTGAGGAAGTTAAAATGCTTAATGAAGTCAAGGATCCTTTGCTTGACTTAGAAAATTGTAGCTTGCATGAATTAATATCTATCTTACAAAAATTTGCAAGTGATCCTTCCATCAACACTAACCAAGCAGGTTTTGGTTCTTATATTGCTAATCATGTCTTGAAAGAAAAGATTGCTAGGTACAACCAAGAGGCTATGATACCACCTAAGCTTGGGGATATGTGGATACCTAAGGTACTAGTAACTATTGGAAAAGAGACACACCATGCCATACTTGATCTAGGATCTAGTGTCTCTGTTTTATCTAAAGAACTATATGAAGTGCTTGAATTGAAAAATCTTGAAAAATGCTCTATTGAACTAGCACTTGCTGATGACTCTATTAAACATGCTTTGGGAAAAGTAAGTGATGTTATGGTAGAGTTACATATGACTTTTGTGCCTGTGGATTTTCTAATCATGGACATGGGGAATAAAACCTCTAGTCCTATTATTCTTGGAAGACCTTTTCTTCGTACCACAGGTGCTATCATTGATTCAAAGGAAGGGAATGTAAAGTTTCAGTTTCCACACAAGAAGTGCATGGAACACTTTCCAAGGAAGAGGGAACCACCAAAGTTCAAGCTCCCTCATGAGCTTCGTCCACAATAAAACAACAAGTAAGAAGCCTAGCTATATGGCTATAAAGAAAGCGCTTTGCGGGAGGCAACCCGGTTATTTTTGTGTGTGATTTTTCTTTGTGTCCTCTTGCTGTAACAAGAGATTTGTGTTAGTTTAGGTTCTGGAGTTTTTAATAAAGTGCCAAGTTTTACCCTTTTTGGTTTGAAAAGTTGCTTATAGCGTTCGGAGATTTTATTCCTGCACGAGTCAGTGCACGGTATGATTTTTAATTCTTATTCTGTAACTCCGAATGAGCTCATATTTGAACTGTAGTTGCAACTTTTCATCCTCTGTATGCATGAATTTTTTCGGAATTTTTCGAGAAAGTTTGGTAGGGTAGAAAAATACGTTTTGCTGCTGCTGTTTTTCTGGACAGATTCTGTCCCATTTTGTTTGATGCATGCTTTGAGCTTTTAAGTTGAATCTTTTTGATCCAATTGAGTTTATGAGTAGGCATACAACATTATACACTTTCTGGACATGTCATATGAATTTTTGTTCAAGGATTATATGCAGCAAGGAACCTATTTGTTTATCACTATTAATGCACCCCACAGAAAAGAGATGGGAGAAACGGTGTTTTGAAGTTTTTTCACAGGGATTGGAGGAGATGCACCAAGAGCTATCCAAGGATGGTGAAGACCATAAGCTTGGGGATGTGAAGACAACCCCGCTGGACCTACACACTCTCGGTTTGCACACGTCCAACTTCTGTTTTTCGATCGAAACACTTTATCGCATAAACTTGGAGCGTCGTTTTTTGTTTTTGTTTGAGTCTTGAGAGACCACCACACTATCAATTATATATGAGAGAGCTACTGGAAATATGGGTTGAAATATGTTGGATGCTTTTATAAGATTGGGAAAAGGGATGTTTGACTTGATTTTTAATGATACATATAGTTGCATGATTCATGAGCTTGTTTATGAGTAATAGTTTGCAAATTCTTTTTGTAGAGCTATCACTTATTCATGTTTTGGTGCTGATTGTTATTTTACTTGGTTTAACATGGATTAGTTAGTTCTATGGACACTCATGCATGCATCTAGATGGTCAACTTTCTCCCTTTTGCTAGCCCAAAAACTCCAACAAGCAAAAACTTGTTTCCAACACCTTCAACCAAAGTTATTCCAGTGAGTCCACCATATCTACCTATTGGCTTTATGCTATTCCGAGTATGTTTAACATGTTGTTTGTGTTATCTTACCTCTGAATGAAAATGTTTATGTTATTGATTGCAATGGAAAAAATTGGTTATATAGCTCTCACGAACTTGATGCACAATGTTCTTTTATTTGCATAATAAAACTTGACCCATTGTGATTAAGATTATGATGTTTGTGGCTTGATGAATGTTTTGGGTTGGAAGTTAGCCCATATGTGCTGTCACATGGCAAGCTTTCAACACGCTCTTCATCTCATTTAGTTGATATCATGTGCTTTTGTCTATGGATGCTTATCATGTTGAAATAAATGTGGAAATAGAGTGAGTTTAAATGAGTTTGTGTAAATGGTTAGAGAGACGCCTGGGCCGCTAATCTAAGCCATGCATCATTCATGGTGGAAATTTACTTACATACTATGGTGAACCTTCTGTGATACACCTTGCAATAAAAAACTATTCCAAATGGTAAATAAAAAGGGTGTTGAGATTGTTCATTTTGTTTGTTTGTCTTGTCATTTTGATATGGGCTTGTTCCATATCTTGGGACAAGAGGTACCCCAGTTGACGCTCTTGATGATACTATTATGCTTACAATGATATTTAATTGAACTTGCTTTGTTTCCCAAGTTGAGTAACACATGGTGTAAGTACTTGTATTCAAGGGGCATGAGACATTCAACCCATTCTTTATCAAGCACACTACTCATATTTGCTTTCACTTTAACCTTAATCATTCAAGATGCTATGATAGGGGCAATGAGAGCTTGACACCAATGAATACCTTATTGCAATCATTAACTTAAGTAGAAGAGTTTGGAAGTTGGATGAAACTTATGCATGCTTTACCTCTACTCACATATACATCTTTCCAAAGTGTACACCTATCATATTCAGATTTTCATCTACACTCTATGACCATTGTAGGATGTTCTACTTATCATTATGCATACATGTGTTCCATATTACTTGCTACTATGTTACACTTTGTGAACTATCAATGAACATCCTTGTCTTGAATACTTGATATCACTTCATAAACTATTTGCATATTGCTACTCCTTTGAAGAATGAATCATTTGACTATATGTAGCAATAGTAATCATCTTTGATATTCATTGTTAAGTATTAAATTGCAAAGTCCATGTTAGTTTTATCATCTTCATACTCGAGGACGAGCATGGATTAAGCTTGGGGATGTTGATGCATGTAAAATGCATACATGAACTTTGCACTTTAATTGCTTATATTCCAATCATATTTGCATCATATAAGGGTTATATCAATGTTTTATAATGATTTTGGGAATATTCATTTATTTCCTATTTTTATGGAATTAACCCTGCACAGGCAGAAAACCCGTTTCTTATTTTAATGTTTCAGGGACCCAAACGTCAACGAAATCACCTGGAAATTTACGGGCGTCAATATTTGGAAGGAAGAAGACCTGTGGGCGAAGGAAGCGAGCAAACGGAGGCCGAGGGCCAAACGAGGGGGGCCCACGCGGCCAGGTACTGTAGCCGCGTGGGACCCACCCATTTGGGCCTCGTGGCTCCGTTGCCGTCGATCTTTCTCCACCGACATCGTCTTGACCTAAAAACGCCTATAAAAAAGGTCCCCCGACGTTCTCTGGAAGGAGCGCCGCACAAACACAGAAACACCGAAACGGAGATCAGGAGCTGCAGATTGGAGGGGGAAAACTCCGGCGGGGCGCTGCCGGCGTGGTCTCCATCTTCTCCATCGACTTCTCCACCGTCTCCATGATGAAGAGGGAGTAGTCCACCTCTGGACTATGGGTTTGTGGAAGTAACTTATGTATCTCTCCTCTCTTGAGCTTCACTAATTAGCACCGTATGAGCTGCTGAACATGATTACGGTCACCGTTGTAATACCTTTGTGGTGGATCTTTATGAGTTAATATATGTTTGAGATTGCAATGTTTGTTTCAGTTATGAGTATAGATGCATATTATGTACCCCGTTCTTGTCTACTTGTTTTGATCAAGCATGTTTATGAGAGCGTGTGTGGGGGAACGTGTGCATTAGTTGGAGTAACGGGGGGTGGCTAGTGCAGTGAACGTGAGAGAAAGTTCTGCGATCCACTTTGGTATCTTTACCTTACTTTGTTACCTCACTAGGGATAAACTAAAATACCATGCTACCGGGGATGTGGGCGTGACCATTGCCACTACTCCATGACTAGATCTAGCATGTTCTTATTTTCACTTCATGTCATGATACTTAATGCTATACTCTGAGTTATCTTAATTACTGAGGTGTTATGATTTAGTTCGCATCTTGGTGGAGTATAAGAGAGGTTAATAACCAAAAGATCTCTATGTTAGGACGTGATGCCCATATATCTAAGTAACTTGTTATCAAACCCTGTGTTGCAATCTCATATGTTAACTGTGTGTTCCATTGTCTACCACTTTATAAAGAGAGAGTGCATTTGTGAAACCATGAACCCCAGTCCATTTTTAATCATAAGAAACACCTTTCCAACACCATATACCACTTTTCTATTTTCAGCCATCATTAAATCCGAAAATACAAAAATACTTTTCATCTTGCATACATCATTCAAAAACCCAAAAATATCATTTATCATTGCATCCACCATCATTGCATATTTATTTCTTGTTTGCATTGCATAACTATCCTGATATCATTCTTACACCTTGTGCTTGACAACCACAGGTGAGGTTGAGGACCAAAACATCTAACCTTGTTTTGTAGGTAACCAAAAGAAGGATAAGAAGATAAATCTACCACTTCAGATTCCCCGAGAGTTCGATATTAAACCCTCGAGTCACCCCTCGTGGGGAAAACTGTCTTCCACTTACTATACACTCTGCACTTGGAGTCTCAACCTAATCCCGTTTACTTTTGCAGGTATCAAAGCCTTGCTCTTCAGGATCATCAATATGCCACTAGTCCAGGTGTAAAAGTCCATTTGACAACCAGAATAAAGAATAACCACACTAATTCCTCATGAGCTAGTAAACATTGACACAAAAGGGAATAATAACATTCTGAATAATTTAAAGGTAGCACATAAATTTTTTACTTGGAGTGGCAAGGAAATACCACATATAGGTAGTTATGGTGGACACAAATGGCATGGATTTTGGCTCAAGGATTTGGATGCACGAGAAGCATTCCCTCTCAGTACAGAGTTTAGGCAAGCAAGGTTATGTAAGCAAACAAGAATATCAACCCATACACCAAGTTTTATATGACAAACATATTGCAAACGTTATAAGACTTCATACCGTCTTCCTTGTTAACCAAACCCTGTTATTAGAAAATATCTAGACCTTAGAGATACCACCGATGCAAACCAAATTTTCAACAAGCTTTACGGTAGTTCTGCACTAATAGGCTTAACTCATGTGATGCACAATTTAATCATGATCTACTTGTTAACTCAAAACAATTGACAAGCATCAAGTTATCCAAATTAGTGATCTACAAGATTAAGCAAGTTTTCCTTACACCAATTACCACATGCAACATTTTCTGAACCAACTAAACACCAATCAATTTATTTCATCAACTCTCCAAACAAATATAAGTGAAGCAAGAGAGTACTTTCTACAAAAGAAAACTAGTAGCTCTGACAAGAGATACATGAAAACAAGAGCTAAAAGCTGAACAGCGCTAGATATGAATACTCAACAAATATAAGTGAAGAATAGTATTCTCATGAAAAAGCGGAGCGTGTCTCTCTCCCAATCAAGAATGCTAGGGTCCAGTCAAGATTTATTGAAAATAAAAAATGCAATACTGAAAATAAAAGCACACAGACGCTCCAAGAAAAGCACATATGATGTGAAAGAATTAAAATATAGTTTCACTAGAGATGACCTGATAATTTTGACGATGAAGAAGGGGATGCCTTGGGCATCCACAAGCTTAGACGCTTGAGTCTTCTTGAAATATGCTGGGGAGATCCATGGGAGCCTCCCCAAGCTTAAGCTCTTCACTCTTCTTGATCCTATTATATCATCCTTCTCTCTTGACCCTTGAAAACTTCCGTCACACCAAACTCAAAGTAGATCTCATTAGAGGGTTAGTGCATAATCAAAAACTCACATGTTCTATATAGGCGCAATATGATTTGTTACTTTAAACATTAGCTACAGCCACTGATGTTATGTGAAGCTCTTCCACCCAAAAAGAATTTCACTCAACACTAGTAAAAGAGAGAATGCAAAATAAAAAGGCATAATCTGTCTAAAAACAGAACAGTCCGCAAAGACGAATTGTTTCAAGGTACTTACAACGCTCAGATCGAAAAACTCTAGTCTAATGAAAGATTCAGGCATTCATAAAGATTACGCACAAAAAATTTCAGATTTAATTAACAATCTGGTGATTTTAGGAATTTCGTACAGTGAACAGCAAAAATCTGTTTCTGCGCAGCACTCAAAATTAAGCATCGTCTTAACATTAGAGGCTACTCTTGGCACAACAATGCGAGAAAATAAAGATACAAAAGAGTTGCTACAGAAGTAAACATCCTCCTTGACTAATACTGAAAATAAAAGATAATGGGTTGCCTCCCAAAAGCGCTTTCTTTTAATGCCTTTTAGCTAGTCTAGAAGATTTTAATGATGCTCTCATAAGAATAAGAGTTGAAAAATAAAAGAGAGCATCAAGAGGCAAATATCAAACACATTTAAGTCTAACCCACTTCCTATGCAAAGGAATCTTGTAACAAAATAAATTATTGAAGCATAAAGCAACTAGCATAGAAAGATGAAACAAATATAGCTTCAAAACTTTCAACATAAAGAGAGGTGTTTTAGTAACTTGAAAACTTTTACACCATATTTTCCTCTCTCATAATAACTTTCAGTAGCATCATGAACAAACTCAATAATATAACTATTACATAAAGCATGCTTTTCATGATCTACAAACACATAATTTTTATTAAGCTAAAAACAGTAGGGTTATCAAACCCACTTTTGACAATAGTAGTATAATTAATATCATTAGGCAATATAGGACCATCATCAAGAGCATTATCATATATAACATTAGGGAGCACATTTTTACTTTCTGCAATTTCCTCTTTTACTGGAGTCAAGGAGGATGTTACTTCAAATTTATCAAAAAAAGATATTTCAATAGAATCATGACATTCAACAATATAGCATTCTTCCTCCTTAGGTAGGCATGGAGGGCAATCATATAATGTAAGAGTTAAAGAGTTACTATCATTAGAAGGTAGATCTTCCTTTTTTTCATCACTCTCTTCCTCTTTTTCATCCAATGAGCTTTCAGTTTTAGCAGTTTCTTCTCCCACAGGTTCCTGAAAGGTAGCAAGTTGTTCTGGAGAATAAATTTTCTCAAGAAATTCAGTGATATAAGGATTATCATTATAATATTCAAGGCAATAACCAAGTATAGCATAATTCTCAGTTCTACAAGGAGCATCATCATTTTGAATATAACCAGCAATTTCATAGGCACCCTTAAAACAAAAAATTCTTCAATTCGCTCAAGATTACCAAAGTCATAATTTCCTTTAGCATAAGCAGCCAAAGTTTCATTATCATTATAATCACATTGGAAAGGGAGGTGTTTATGCCTTCTACAACATAAAGATTCATTAAAGCAGTAGGATTCATCATAAGTAGAGCACAAGTTTTTAGCAAAATAATTCAATCTACTTATTTGTTCCCATAAATATTTCCCTTTTTGAGACAAGTTGTATTCCTTATATTAATTATGTTGTTCCTCCGTGAACCCACTTAGCCAATAAGATTTTGTTTCAAACAGAGAAGACATTGATAGCAAATAAATAACTAGACATAATAACAAACCGAAATAAACTAGATGCAAGAAACTAATTTTTTTGTGTTTTTGATAATTGAAAGCAAACAAGATAAAATAAAATAAACTAAGCAAGACAAAACAAAGTAAAGAAATTGGAAGCGTGAAACTCCCCTTGCAGAAGACTGTTGTTTCCCGGCAACGGCGCCAGAAAAAGAGCTGTTGACGGGAGAGCAAACAGTGGCAGTCTGCTGAAGCGCTTCTAACTCCCCGACAACGGCGCCAGAAAAAGAGCTTGATGGCGTGAATCACACGCTCGTTGGGAGACCCCAAGAGGAAGGTATGATGCAGTTCAGCAGCAAGTTTTCCTCAGAAAGAAACCAAGGTTATCGAACCAGTAGGAGCAGCAACTCTTCAGAAGGTTGTTGGTGGCCGCGCGGGGCAACACGATCACCAACGTGGAACCTGCACACAACACAATCAAAGTACTTTGCCCCCAACGAAACAGTGAGGTTGTCAATCTCACCGGCTTGCTGAAAACAAAGGATTTAAACGTCTCGTGTGGAAAATGAGTATTAAATTTCGAGAATGAAAAAGGAACAGTTTGCAGTTTGTGGTTGTTTAATCAGTGTAAAAGAATGGACCGGGGTCCACAGTTCACTAGTGGTGTCTCTCCATAAAATATAACTAACATGTTGGGTGAACAAATTACAGCTGGGCAATTGACAAATAGTGAGCGCATGACAATGCATATATATGACATGTTGACTACTATGATATTTAATTGGGCATTACGACAAGATACATAGACCGTTATCCAACAGCGTCTATGACTAATAATCCACCGCCGGGTTGTCATCCGAGTCCCCCGTTGGTATTAAGTTGCAAGCAACGGATAATTGCATTAAGTAAAGCGCGTAATGTAAACAAACACATATGCCCGTGGACATAGCATCGTTGGGTTATCCCTAGTGGCAACAGCACATCCACAAGCTTAGAACTTTCTGTCACTATCCCAGGTTAAACGGAGGCATGAACCCACTATCTAGCATAAATACTCCCTCTTGGAGTTACAAGCATCTACTTGGCCAAAGCATCTACGAGTAACGGAAAGCATGCAAGATCTTAAATAACATATAAGATAAATTGATAATCAACTTGACATAGTATTCAATATTCATCGGATCCCAGCAAACACAACATGTAGCATTACAATAATATGATCTTGATCATGTAGGGCAGCTCACAAGATCTAAACATGATGGCACAAAGTGGAGAGACAACCATCTAGCTACTGCTATGGACCCGTAGTCCAAGGATGAACTACTCACGCATCACTCCGGAGGCAGGCATGGCGATGTAGAAGCCTCCGGTGACGATTCCCTCTCCGGCAGGGTGCCGGGAAGAGGTTCTGAACCCTCCGAGCTAGGGTTGACGGCGGCGGCGTCTCTGGAACTTTTCGTGGATATTTGCTCAGGTACTTAGGGTTTTCGCGTCGGGGGGAATAAGTAGGCGAAAGGGCGGCGGCTGCGGACCCCGAGGGGCCCACACCACCCTAGGGCGCGGCAGGAGGGGGGCCCGCGCCCTAGGTGCGTGTGGGGCCCTCCTGGCTCCTCTCCGTTGCTTCTTCGCTCGTCAGGTGTGTTCTGGAAAAATAGGGACCCCGTGTAGTTTCGTCCAATTCCGAGAATATTTCCAGACTAGCTTTTCTGGAATACAAAAACAGCAGAAAACAGGAACTGGCACTACGGCATCTTGTTAATAGGTTAGTCCCAAAAAATGTATAAAAGTGATATAAAGTAGATGCAAAACATGTAGCAATTGGTATAAAACAAGCATGGAACATCAAAAATTATAGATACGTTTGAGACGTATCACGTTCCTTAGACTTAATTTTGCCAATTTCCCACGAATTTGAGGATTTATCGGGTCCAATTTCCGCCCAAATCGAAAGTCAACCTTCAGGAATTAGGCAGGCCGGTACTACCGGGCCCAGGCCGGTACTACCGGGTTTTCAAAATTTGGCCGAAATTTTTTCTTTTTCCTCGGTTCGTTTTGGCATTTCCTCTTTGGTTTGAGTCCTTTCTTGGTGTGCCTACGTCTACGACATCGACAAGCTTCCGCAGCAACGCATCATCAACGCCAAGCGACGACGCCACCAAGGACTCGACATTCCCCACCATCATAATCCGTTGTGAGCCCTTCTTCCTTTCGTGTACCTTGACCTATCGGACTAGCTCTTTGATATTGCGGGCATTGCACTTGTTGAGTGATTGTCTTAAGTATTGGCGAGTGTGTATCGTTAGAGATCTTGGCACTAGCAAAAGAGAAGGAATCATCGTCAAAAAGCAAAAATCAAAAAAAAAAAAAAGAGAAAAGAAAAGAATCAAGTGGTGCCAAGTATCATCTCTTGTAGGTTGCGACAAAGCTTGACCGCCAAAGTGAGTGAGTGTGTAACTCTTGTGCAAATCCGTTGCCCACAAAAGCAATTGAGCTAGCGTCCTCTTGTGTTGGGTGACATTTGAGCACGTAGTCTTCGTTAGGTTGTCTATCTTCGAGTGCTCGCCCTTTGGTCGCCCAACCCCATCATTCGCTTTTGTGTGTGTTTCTTGATACTTTGTGGTTGGAGTTTCTTTGGTAATTTGATCATTGTGGATTTTCTCTACCTTTGACAATATACTTGTCGTCGGGTTTGCTTGTTTCGTTTGCCACTTCATACCTTCCTATCCTCATAAGTGTGTGTGTTGGGTGTTAGAACCGGATTCTCTCCTCTCAAGCCACATTATACTTGGGATATAGTTTGTCTTGGTTTTTCCTTACCACATATCTCACTTGATCTTGAGAAAATGTTTAGGGGAAGTACAAACGGAAGCTCAAGCTCGGATGAGGAAATCCATGGTGGAGTTCGCGGTGATATGACGGAGTTTGTTGGTCTTCGACACCTTCTTCGTGATGGCTTAGGACGCTACGAGCGCCGTCTTCAACTCAAGAGAACAACTTCAACGACGCATGCATGCGCAAGAAGCATATGGAGCGGTGACCGAAGCTCAACAACCTTGTGCGACAACGAGCTTCTTCACGCTCAAGCCGTACAAGAAGCACCTCAAGGTCGACACAAGCACGTCATGGACGTCATGAACCTCGACAAGAACGTCAACATGATCCAAGGCGCGACGCCCATGAACGACCTCCTCCTACGTTGAACAACCACATGATCTTCACGCGAACAATGCCAATGCGCATCAAGAACAACCTCACCAAAATGTTGAACGTCATGAACGCATACCATCACCACCACCGCAACAACGTGATCGTCATGACCCATTGGCTAATGACAATGGCGTTCCGGGTGCGAATGACTTTGTGAACAAGGACGTCACCCCGTCATCCTCCAAGGCCACGTCATCAAATCATGACAATGCGAACAATAACGAACAACCCGTTCCTCAACAAGAGCACCTCCTCAACATGCGTCCTCGTCAAGAGCTTCCACATGATCGTCACAACACCACGTTCCGAGTCAAGTGATAACGAGTCAAGCCAACACAATGGTGATGGACTCAATCGAAGGAGACGTGGACGTGCATTCCCACGTGGTGCCATGGTGACAACTATGATGACTTGACCAACGTCCGCTTTGACATACCCAAGTTCTACGGCACAAGTGATCCGGAAGCTTACTTCTCATGGGTACTCAAGGTTGACAAGATCTTCCGCGTGCAACGCTTCTCCGACAACAAGAAGGTTGCCTTAGCCTCGATGGAGTTTGAAGAGTATGCCCTCTTGTGGTGGGAACAACTACAAGATGCTCGCGTCGCTAACCACCAACAACCAATTGACACTTGGGTTGAAATGAAAGAAACAATGTACAAGCGCTTCGTGCCAAGCCATTACACTAGAGACTTATACAAGAAGTTGCAAGAGTTGAAGCAAGGTTGAAGTCGGTTGACGAGTACTACAAGGAGATGGAAATCTCCATGATGAGAGCCAATGTCAACGAGTACGAAGAGCAATCCATGGCTCGTTTCATGAATGGCCTCAACTATCCAATCAAGAAGATCGTGGAGTTCCAACCATATGCCTCTTTGGTGAGCTAGTACATCAAGCTTCCAAGGCCGAGCGCCACGTGCTTGAAGAGCTCAAATACCTCAAGACAAAGGCATTCTTCGCCAACAAGCCTTCTTCGTCAACTCCTACACCTTCACAAGCTCTTCCTCAAGCGAACACTCGAGGTCCTCCAAGAGTCTCTACATCGACACCTCAAGCGCCTCAACCTTTCAAGAAAGTACCTCCCCTCCAAGGCGCCTCAAGGATCTTCGTCCGGCACAAGACTTTGCAATGCTACAAGTGCGGCGGACAAGGGCACAAATCTTTTGAGTGCACCAACAAGAAGGTCATGATCATCAATGACATGGGAGAGTATGAATCTATGAGTGAAGATGAGTACAATGCTTTGAACAAGGTCGCCACAATGCAAAGTGCTCAAGAAGAAGAAAGTGAGATCTATTGTGATGGCGACAACAACCCTTCCTTGGTTGTGGCAAGAGCTCTAACCACCAATGTTCAAGTGGAAGAAGACCAAAGATGCAACTTGTTTCAAACAAGAGCGGGAATCAATGGAAAGTCCATCAAGGTCATCATAGATGGTGGAAGTTGCCACAACCTAGCGAGCAAAGAACTTTGTGATAAGCTCAACTTGAAGTTCAAGAAGCACCCACATCCTTACCATGTGCAATGGTTGAGTGATACCGGAGCCGTCAAGATTCAACACATGGTGCAAGTGTCCTTCAAGATTGGAGCCTATGAAGATACGGTTGATTGTGATGTTGTGCCTATGAACGTTTGTCACTTACTCCTTGGGCGTCCATGGCAATTTGACAAGGGTGCTATGCATGATGGAAGGACAAATTACTATAGCTTCAAGAACAACGACAAGACCTTCGTCCTTCGTCCCATGACACCAAGTCAAGTCATCGCCGACAACGCCAAGACATTGCAAGGGCACAACAAGATCGTTCGTCTAGTGAGATGAGTGGTGAGCGAGAGACCCACCATAAAGTGAGTGAGAGCCACAAGCCAAATGAGTGTGACACTTCAAAGAGAGTTCCCACAAAACTTACACTATTTGCCACAAAGAGAGAGATGAGGGAGTTGAGAGAGAACCCATCCACCCTCCACTATGTGCTCATATGCAAGGGTGAAGTTTCTATGACTAACACTTTCACAAACCTTCCTCCTTCTTTGTTGTCTCTTTTGAAGGACTTTGAAGATGTCTTCCCTCAAGAAGTGCCACCGGGACTACCTCCTCTACGCGGAATCGAGCACCGCATCGACCTTGTTCCCGGCGCACCGCTACCAAACCGCGCTCCTTACCGCACCAACCCCGAGAGACAAAGGAGATCGAGCGGCAAATACAAGAACTTCTTGCCATGGGACATATCCGCGAGAGCTTGAGTCCGTGTGCCGTGCCCGTCATCTTGGTACCCAAGCACGACAACACTCTTCGCCTTTGCATGGATTGTCGCCCCATCAACGCCATAACCGTTCGGTATCGCCATCCTATCCCTCGACTTGATGATATGCTTGATGAGCTTTGTGGTTCCGCTATATTCTCCAAAATTGATCTTAAAAGTGGATATCACCAAATAGATGTGTGAAGGTGATGAATGGAAGACCGCATTTAAAACAAAGCTTGGTCTTTATGAGTGGCTCGTCATGCCATTTGGTCTTTCCAATGCACCTTCTACTTTTATGCGTCTCATGAATCATGTTTTGCGTCCTTTCATTGGAAATTTGTTGTGGTATACTTTGACGACATCCTTATCTATAGCAAGTCTTTGGAAGAGCACACTTCTCATGTTGCTCAAGTTTTGTTGGTTCTTCGCAATGAAAAGCTTTATGCAAATCTTTCTAAGTGCACTTTTGCCACCAACAAACTTGTTTTCTTGGGTTTTGTTGTTTCTTCGGATGGAGTGAAGTTGATGAGCAAGATACAAGCAATTCGGACTTGGCCTTTTCCGATGTCACTTGAGGAGTTGAGACGTTTTCTTGGTTTTGCCGGATTTTACCGCCGTTTCATCAAGGATTTTTCCACAATTGCTTGCCCCCTCCATGAACTTACAAAGAAGAATGTACCTTTCATTTGGGGCAATGCACATGATTTTGCTTTCAATGAGCTCAAACGGTTATTAACCGAAGCACCACTCCTTGCCCTTCCGGATTTCTCTAAGACATTTGAGATTGAATGCGATGCAAGTGGATTGGGCATTGGTGGAGTGCTTATGCAAAATGGTAGACCCATCGCATACCATAGTGAGAAACTAGATGGAGCTCGCTTGAATTACCCCATTTATGACAAAGAGTTATTTGCTTTGGTTCGTGTTTTGGATGTGTGGCAACATTACCTTCGTCCTAAGGAATTTGTCATTCATTCCGACCATGAATCCTTGAAATATTTGAAAAGTCAAACAAATTTGAACAAAAGACATGCTAAGTGGGTTGAGTTCATTGAGTCTTTCCTTTGTAATCAAATACAAGAAAGGTAAAGACAATGTGGTCGCGGATGCTCTATCCCGCAAGGCCAACCTACTTACACGTCTTGACATTAGTGTCTTGGGTTTGGATGAGATAAAGAGTTGTATGCTACCGATGCTTTCTTTGGAGACATTTTCGCTCAATGTTCGGAGCACAAAGGAATTGGTGATTTCTATTTGCACAAGGTTTCTTGTTTAAGGCTAACAAACTATGTATACCCGAGTCTTCGCTTCGTTTGGTCCTTTTGAAGGAATCGCATGGAGGCGTCTTAATGGGACACTTTGGACGTGACAAGACCTTTGCATGCTCTCACAAACTACTATTGGCCAAGGATGTACCGGGATGTGGAACCGCTTGGTGCGACGATGTTCAACATGTCTCAAAGCTAAGTCTACTCTAAACTCTCATGGTTATACACACCTTTGCCTATTCCACATCACCCATGGTCCGACATTGCTATGGATTTTGTCTTAGGACTCCCACGCACTAAAACAAACAAGGATTCCATCTTTGTCGTCATTGATCGCTTCTCTAAAATGGCACACTTTATATGCAACAAGACGACGATGCTTCACACATTGCTACTTTGTTTTTCAGGGAAATCGTCCGTCTTCATGGAGTGCCCAAGACCATTGTGTCGGATCGTGACGTCAAGTTCGTGAGCTATTTTTGGAAGACTTTGATGGCCAAGATGGGAATCAAGCAACTATTCTCCACCGCATACCACCCTCAAACCGATGGCCAAACCGAAGTGGTGAACCGAAGCCTATCCACACTCCTTCGTGTGTTGATCAAGCCTAACTTGAAGAATTGGGAAGAGTGCATCCCACACGCCGAGTTCGCCTACAATCGAGCACTACATCGCGCAACAAAGAGAACACCCTTCGAGGTCGTCTATGGCTCCAACCCCTACACCGCGCTAGACATGCTACCACTTCCACTCCGAGAACAAGTCAACATGGACTTCGACAAGCGCGCCGCTTACATGAAGAAACTACATGAAGACACAAGGGCCACGCTTGAGAAGCACAACGAAGACCATGCTACGAAGATGAACAAGAACAAGCGCCCCATGATCTTTGAAGAAGGAGACCTTGTTTGGCTACATCTACGCAAGGACCGCTTCCCCGATGAGAGAAAGTCTAAGCTCGCGCCAAGAGGAGATGGCCTTTCAAGGTTCTCAAGCGCATCAACGACAATGCATACAAGATCGACATATCCAAGTCCAAGTACGGCGTCCATGACACCTTCAACGTCGCCGACATCTCACCTTACCTTGGAAACCCAAGTGATGATGAGGACGAAGAGTCGAGGACGACTCTTTTCCAAGGGGGGGGGGGATGATGTAGTGCAACCTAGGCACACAACACCAACACCATCAAATGGTCCAATGACAAGAGCAAAGTCAAAGCTCTCCATGATAAGGTGAATTCACTCCTATCTATGTGTGATCTCGACACTCCTTTGAATGGGTTGCTACTTCATTCGGATACGTTGTGCATACTCAGGAACCAGCTTTACGACGACCCACAATGGAGTGGAGAAGGTGACCAAGAGAAGACCCAAGAAGATGGCCAAGAGAGCAGCCAAGAAGAAGCCCAAACTGCATCGGGCGGTACTACCGGGCCAATCCGGTACTAGCGCCCTCGCCTGACGTGGCGCCTGTCGAAGAGACCACCGGGTCCGGTACTACCGCTCCTTGCCTCCCCGGTACTACCGCCACACGCCGACGCGGTACTACCGCGCCAACTACCGGGTCTACTACCGGATCTCCCAGGAGCTACGGGTGTCGTCGGGTTTCATCCCGGTAGTGGCCCCGGTACTGGCCCGGTACTACCGCACACCCGGTACTACCGGGCTCAGGCCGGTACTACCGCTGCGGGCGGGCCTGCGCGCTGAAAAGGCTCTCTTGCCTTGTAATCTTATCCCCTTTTGGATCTAGAGTATAAATAGTGCGTCCCCTTCCTAGGGTTAGGGTTAGACTATGATTTGGTAACTAAAGTAGAGCCTTGCTCCTTCTTCTCAAAGTGTCTCTTTCCTCCTATGGAGATGAATCAAGGCCTCCCCTTGTGGAGATGAACCAAGGCCTCCTCTTGAGGAGAAGATCTCTGCGTGAATACCAAGCCTTCCGCTTGTAGTTGCGATTACTTGCTAATCTTCCCTCTTTGAGTGGCTAGATTGGGTTGGTTGGATTGACCAATTGGACAAACAATCCCAAGAGTAAGGTGTGCTTGGGAGAGGAGAATTGGGGGCTACCCTCGGGGATTTGTTACCAATTGAGTCTTGCCGAGTTGCTACTTGCTATTTACCCTTGTGTTGTTGATTTCCCCTCTTTGTGTTCTTGAGTTCATCCCGTGTTTCTCGTGTTCATCTTTTCTTCCGCACAAATCCATGAAAATCGGGACCAACCTACATCATATCCTAAGGATGCGAAGGAGTTGTTCAATCTGTGGCACTCAAGTCTTATAGCTACAGTTGAGAGGGTATTTGCTGCTCTGAAGAAAAGATTCAAGATTCTTGATCAGAAACCATTCCACCCGTTCCCCACCCAAGTTAAGTTGGTTCTTGCATGTTGCATGATACCGATGATTATGTTGGCCATGGTGTCGACGCTAACGACCAAGAAACTTGGAATCACTTGAGGCACGAATGGGCTGACGCAATATGCCCTATATGCAAAAGGCCACGGATACAAAGGCCGATTTTTCATGCTAGCCAACCAAACACGCCTTACATTTGCAAATCGTACTACGCATCGATCCCTTTCGCCTGAAAGCACCATGTTTTCGGCTACGTGAGATGAACTGAACTAACCTTGTAAAGTTTTCTCGTCACCCCCGGCAGATCAATTACAGTGGGCGGCCGTGTGATCGATACAATGGGCGGAATCGACACTCGCTTGTTTCATCTAACCTAGTATCTGATACCAACAGAAGGCTAGGCACTTCCAGATGCAGCCATTCTTGTGTCACTTTCAGATGCCCGATCGACCAACGGCAGATGTTGTAACAACAGCATATCTCTTGACAATGCAATTAATATATATGTTCTTGTTAAGAATAAGAGGAGGTCACTCCCGGCTCCATTGCAATCATTAAACAAATATGTTGTCTGCAATAATAATGTGATGATGATGATGAGCAACATCTATCAAGCTGGTGCAGACGCACTATGCGCATCTCAAATTTTGATCCAGCCTGCCAATCAATAATATTTGAAGGTTCAGTTATAATTAACCAGGTCTAGAATAACCTTCGTCAGCCCGGCGCAGGAGAACCTTTGGCATAATTAACCAGGTCTAGAATACCCTCACAGTCAGCCGGCGCAGGAGAACCTTTGGCACTTTTGGTTTCCTTTTCGCTGCTACTTTAGACAAAAAGAGCAATAGCTACAACAATCCCCGAGCTGCACCTGCCAATGCTGTCATATCCTCCGGTAATTCGGATTGATTCCGTAAGGTAACCGACCATTCTCGTCATAATGGATCTGCTGAGCTCCGTTGAAACCATAGGGGTGAAACGACCCATCAATCGCCCGTTGGTGGGCTAGCATAGAAACGAACATATGCTGGGCTTGCTGCTGCCATTGAATCCCGGGATTCGAGTGGATGAAACTGCCATGTGGCTGGCCTATCATATGAGGAGCTGGATGCAAATGCGCTTGCGGCAACCCGTAAGCAAACCGAGGATGAGGCATCGGATGCTGGGGTAGAGGCCCAAACTGATAAATTTGTTGCACAGGAGTAAGAGGCATGAATACAGTGGGAGTTGGTAAAATAGGAGCAGCCATATTAGCAGCACGGCCAGGTTGTGCAGTATGCTTCCCTTTCTTTTGCTGCTTTACAGTGGGAGTTGGTAAAATAGGAGCAGCCATATTAGCAGCATGGCCAGGTTGTGCAGTATGCTTCCCTTTCTTTTGCTGATTTACAGTGGGAGTTGGTAAAATAGGAGCAGCCATATTAGCAGCACGGCCAGGTTGTGCAGTATGCTTCCCTTTCTTTTGCTGATTTACAGTGGGAGTTGGTAAAATAGGAGCATCCATAATAGCAGCAAGGCCAGGTTGTGCAGTATGTTTCCCATTCTTTTGCTGCTTCTCATAGCGCGAGTCCCTCTTCCTCTTATTCTTACCATGTTTCGGACTGGGGTGCCTGACTGGCTCATCCTCATTTAGTGCACCAAAAATAAGGATCTTCAGTGTCGGTGCATCAATGTCACCCTTAAAGAAATCAGTCAATTTGGAAACAGTATCCCATATGCATTCACAGATGTTCTGCATCTCAGCCTTCCCTACCGCTCTGGCAAAATTTTGAGACCGGTCCAAGAAGTCTTCAACCTGCAAAAATGGCTGTATTTAATCAACAACGCTCTGCACAATTTGTTGCCCGAATTCATAGGGAACTTACGCTCAAGTTACCAATTCCTTTGGTCTTTGAGATCCAGAATCCATCAAAATTGCTGGCACAGAGCCCTTGTTCCCATAAACCCTCTACTGCCAGTAGCTGCATGACATAAGCCAGAAGTATCTGTGAGCATCACGAGGAGCTACATGTTGACCATTGGCATGTCAATATGTAATGAAATTAGCATGCAAACTATGTTATGTGAGTGAGCCCGTATGTAGCCACATTGCCAGAGAAAGAAGGAATAACTAAAAACGCGGCTATGAGTTGAACGAGGTATGCACTAGATGGTGGAAGCAGATGGTATGATCATGTTCTCTGCGAAAATAGGAGCACTTTGTTCAAGAATCAAGTTACTTATTCAATATATATCAGTGCAAAATATTCTGAAAGACAAAAGGCAGCAATATCATAGCTGAACTGAACAAATGCCATCCCGTTCCAGCAGGGTCAGGATGAGTTAGAGGGTGGACACATGCTAGGGTTCAGATTAACTGAAGACATTTGCTGCAGAGAGCTAGCGGCTAGCCGTGTTTTTCAACAAAGGCTACACTTGTAGCTGGAAGTATATAGAAAATATCTTCAAAACATATGCATCGTCGAAAAAGCATGGCCACACCAAACTGTGCTTTTGCACCACATATCTCCCCATCATAAATGGAAACAAATTATAAATAACTAACTAACTTTACTCATTAGTGGAACTGCATAGAAAACAATGCCATATCATATACATCATCAAAAAATCATGGCTGCACCAAATTGTGCATTTGCACTTGATATCTGTCAACCATAAATTTAATAAAAAATTGAAGTAACTCACTTTACTCATTAGTGATACAAAAAGTTCAGCGACAGATTCTTTATTATTGCTCCCAAACCCCTCGAAGAGCAAAACATTCTTCTGAATACTTGCAAAGTCTGCACCATCTACAAAAGGGCAATGAATACCTTACAGTTAGTTTAATACTTTAATCATAAATCAGATGGTAGAAATACGAGACAAGAAAATAAACTAGGGAAGAGCCAAAACGAATAACATGTATTTCAATAGAGGAGTACCTTTCAACAAGCCAGAAAATGCAGGTAATATTGGAGGATGCCGGGTCTGCACTCCACATTTTACAATTAATAAGTGCACTTATTTTCTCTTTGTTAAAACAGAAAAGACAGTTAAGTATTAAGTTTTAGACTGAGCCCCTCCAACAGAAATACCATATAATGGCTAATATCCAAACTACTCCTGACCATGAAGTTTGAAAGAAAATCAACCAAAGTAACAACCCCACTTTACCTGTAAATGGAAAGCAACTAGGGAGATAATTGCCATTGAGCTCATTGTTCGATCTTTAGGACAATTGACATCACGTGTCTTAGCCCAGAACTTCATCTGCAGAATAACAGACAAGTCATTGTCATATCTTGTAGATAGATAATTTCAAGGGGAATTCCATGCTACTTAGGTTCTCCAAAAGAAAAGGAACATTTGAGACAGAGGATTGCAATACCAGAAAACAAAGAATCTGAAATCTTTCATCAATCGATGAAACAAGTTTAAATATCATTGATCGTGACATGCCATCTTTGTTTTCGACTGAAATATCACATTCAACCCCAGTTCCCTTATCAGTAACCTTCAGCACAGGAACTCTAGCACTTCAATAGGTAAAACCCCAGAACAACGACTGCGACCTGAAATTAACAATATAAGAAAGATAAGAAGCAAGGAACACATTGAAATTTGCAACGAAAGGCACCTATTAAGCGGTTGACCACATGACATTGGACATCTACATTTTTCTGACATCTAACAAAGCAGTGCCGAATCAATTAAATTGCAAATGCCATGCAGCATCACGTCAAACAGAACATGTTCAAGATAATAAATTAAAGCCCTTTCAGTTTTACATACTTGGTACATGTCCTATCTTACAGTTTATATAGAGACAACAGAAGAAATGGATATGACCATGGTTTGTAAGGCGTAGTAAGGCGGAGGGAGGGGCCTTAGCTCCTAAGCGGACACTTTAGGTGCCTTTTTTCTAAGGAAGAGGGAGGGCGTCTTAGCGCCTAAGCGTCGCCTTAGGGATGCCTTAAAAACCATGGATACGAATTTGGATCTTCAGTGTTTGTCCATAAACTGGGCCTTATAAATTATGACCGGGAATTGGGGGAGTTGCATATACAACCTTCAAAACCATCTTATCACATATTTACTCCCTCAGAAACAAAAGCAGTATTTGAAATGCACCTCCAATAAACAAAGCTATAGTCACACCCATAGAGTGGTTATTATTAGTGAAACCAAATAGTTAGATCACAGAGATGCTGATCAGCTAATGGAACGGAACAAACAAATTTGAGATTATTTGGATAACATACGTACATTACCATCAAGTTACCAACCTTTCCCTCCACTGCGTCCCCACTCCTAGAACTGCCCAAACAATACAGCCCTGATCTCTAGTTGCAATAATAGTCTTATAACCACTTTGTACGACATTTAGAATATTTTGGCTCTTGTGGGGCTAATCCAGTTAACATTTGCAGGGCTAAATATGGAACTCGCAGGGCTAAATATGGAACTCGAGTAGGCACCAGACTAGGGTTTTAATACCATACTCCCTCCATTCCACAATACTCTACATCCTATAAATTTTAAAACATATCAGCAACCTCTTTAATAGTACTACTCAAGTATGCAAACACCCAATCCACGCCAGATTAGCATTAATGAAACCCAATAGAAAAAGAGAGCGGCTGCTTAGTTTTTTGTTATCATTGATTACCGAGGAGACAATTAATATCCACTATCCAGAACCCAGGATGCAGAATAATGTGGATTAAAATACTAGTCTAGAATGTAGATTATTATGGAATGGAGGGAGTATATTAGATTATTAGCTTTACCTTGACAACAATCTTAATATGCACATAATAGTGTTCATGTGTCGTATTTTTTGGTAAATGTTGTATTCCGGCGACATGCTGCATCATACAACTGTGCCTTCACAAGTCGGTGCAAGCTAAGGAGAAGATTCGTTTCCCTTCGTTGCATTTGCATGACGAGTTTATCACACAACTACCTCTGCAGTTATGGCTTTTATTAAATTTTATGGCCCGTCAAGATTGAATGCATATGTAATACTTGCAATAATGCAATTGTTGTGCCAGTCCAGTCAAGTTCCCTTGTTCAAATCCATTAGTTCCAATACATAACTTTGTAAGTAAGATGGAATAACAATTAAACAATGCGTATTTAATGAACTTGAATTAACACAAATAAATGCTACGAGAGATATGAAGAAAATCTTCTTAACACGATGTTTACTCTGATGCTTATGTAGAACTTTTGCAAACTTCCTAATAACCGAAATCTTTTCCTTGCGAGCAAATTGACCATCCATATCACTGCTAAAGTTGACAGAGAGGTCAAGGTCACTTTTAGCAGTAAATAGATCCATCGTGAAGGACCCAAACGGTTCTACAACTGGAAACTCATTTACTTTACCTGAAAGGCATATAGAGAAATAGGTCACACGATGACGCAAATTTCAAATATTCAGACAGACACAAAACCTTCCTAGTAAAATGATATGGATATCAAAAATTGGAGAACACGTGCTAGAGTTGACTAGTCAACTGCCACAAAGAAGAGACTGACTCAGTTGGAACTTAATACAACTAAAACAAACTCCAATCTAATACCACTAATCCAACAATTGATAAAAGAGTAAATTCAGATTTCAGAATTTACATTTTGTGCATGCCCTGTAGTCTACAATGTACCAAAAAACATTTTTGGCATATACTATGCATAAAAGAGGTACATTGTGAAATAGTCAGGAGTCTGAAATAATGAGGCACTGTTACTTAAGAATTTGCACTTTAGTTTGGCTGACGGTGAACTCACCTAATTGCACATGTGCATGTCCCATGTGATAGATAAGATCATCGGTGTTCTACAACCATGTGTGAATGTGATGATTTCAATTGGTATATATGGCTACATAACATGTTAACAGCCACTAGGCATAATAATTCAGAATGAGAACAAGTTCAATAGACAGAAACATCTCTCACCAAAAATATCTTTGGCAATTTTGTTGAAGACATCTATCATAGTATGTCGTTGCTCATAGTCAACTGGCTTTGGGCGCAACATTGCATACAGTTCCAGAAGTAGACTTTCCAGAGTTGGAAGCAGAGCAGGATCAATCAAGAACTCCTCCGACTCCAACAACTCGCTGGTTTCTGCACGCTTGCGTAGAGCTGCATGTAATCCAAAATTGAAATAACACAGCAGCATCTCCAATTTCCATGGAAATAGCAAATCGTGTAGCTAGCCCAATTGCACAGGTGGCAAGTATGGTAAGAGACATCATCCCAACTGTTTGGGAATGTAATGCTAAGTGAGACGTTACTTGGGAAGTCGACAGAAGCGACAAAAACAAGTTACTACGGAATAACTAGGACCAAGGAAAAATAGAGAAATAAAACAACTGCACAACGAACCTACTATGGCGTGTTGTCTCTTTTCGCGAGGTACTTCAGTATATGCTATTGGCCCCACCTCTTAATTCAAAGGATACAACATATGTCTACATTTACTTTACCACCCATATAATGGATAGAGTTGGGGTTAATGACCGACCGACCTTCTAACGAGATTTTCTTTTGAATTGCAACTCAGACAGTACAGTTCTATGTGATCATTTGACAAAAGGAGTTACATGGCCTCATCGTTCTCCACCATGGTCTACTCCATTAACATAACATGAGGGATGCACATTGAATAGAATCTTTCGTTCTCTATGCCTAGGAAAGCTGCCACAAAGAGAGATGTTACCTTCGGAATCCCATGAAATTGCCACGCTTGGCCTGCAGGATTCCACAAAAAAGGAAGTTCGCGTCACACACCACAGAAAGGAAAATTTCTGCATCACCAGTCTCTACTACTAGTACGTATATGATACAGAAACACGTGGCAGCAAATTCTCCAGCACAAGCACGCATCTTTGTAAAATCAGAGTATAGAAAGTAAAAAGTCTGGCTATCTGGGTAAAATTTAGTCGCGAGAACGACCGTGTCTCCAAATCATGCGCAGAATCTTTCTAGAATTTAGTTTAACAGGGGAAAAGGGCAGACCATAATTCCAGCCAAATAGGAAAAGAACAGTAATCAATCAGTAATAAGCAAAGAGGAGGGGGCGGAGGAGGGCAGCGGCCCGAGCGAGCGAGGGGGACGCCTAACTGACCTAGGTAGGTGGTCGGGAGGATTTGGGGGCTCAGGCTTGGGCGGGGGAGGCGAAACGGCCGCCGTCGCCATGGAGAGGGGCAGAGGGAGACGGCGGTCGGCGGGATCGACGACGGTGGCGAGCCGGCGAGGGTAAGGAGGCCACAGGTTTTTTTTTTTTTTTTTGAGAAACAAAACCGTGAGGCCGTTTTTGTCAGCTTAACCACATCCTATGCATAGGCCCGAGTCGCCGACGGCCATCGTCCAAATCTACTCCCAGGCACGGCCTCACGGTGTACCGGCCTACTAGGGGTGGTAAAAAAAAAAGCACAGTGTATCGCCTTGTAGTGAGTTGACGATGGGCCGGCCCACGCGAGTCGTCTTCTTTCTAGCCCCTTTCCACCACCACCGCGGTCGGCTAGACCGCCGGCTGCCGGTCCGCCTAAAAGGATTGTATAACATCTAGAGGGGGGTGAATTTGTGCTACTTCAAATTTTAGTATTTTTTCAAATTAGGCTTGACATAAAAGGAAAATTCTCTATATATGCAACTACGGTGAATTTACCTATATGACAAGCTAGCGACTAAGCAAGGTACACGAAGTAAAAGCTATAACAAGGATAGAGTTAACCGAAGTGAAAGCACGCGGAGACAATGATGTATTTCCGAGTTCCTCCTTTTTAGGGGAGTACGTCTCGTTGGAGAGGTGTGAGTCAACACAATGACTCAACAGTCACAAAGGTTTCACCTTCTTTTCCGATGAACCGCACCACAAAGGTTTGGTTCACCTTCAACTATCGAAAATCTTCAAGGCGGAGTCCGGAGCCTTTACAACAACAATCCAGGGTACAACCCACAACTAGATTGGGGGCTCCCGAACGGCTACAATCTGTCATAAAGACAACAAGTGAGTACAACAAGGAGTTAGGTTTTCCCAATGGAAACCCTAGCAAAGGGGTCCTCAAGTGAATGAGGGGGAAATGTAAATCGGCTTGGTAAAGATGTAGATCCGGGCCTTCTCCTTAAATCCTCCAAAGATCAACGAGTTTGGGTGGAGGGATTGGGAGATCTAGTGATTCTTGAGCTTGCAATAATAGGGGTCTTCAATTTTGGGCGAGCTGACCATCCCAAGGTAGGTGGAGGGGAATAAATACCCCTCCCGACTTATGGCCATTGGCACCGGCGTTGACTCGGAGACGAATAGAAGACCAGTCAAAGCTTCCTTCCCAGGCGCGCATCGGTAGTACCGGACCTCCTGGTCCGGTAGTACTCTCTTCGCGGTAGTATCGCGCCACTACCGGGTGAAAATGCATCGAGTCCAGAGAGGCTTCCGGCGATGCGGTACTGGCCCCGGCACCAGCCGCGGTAGTGCCGCACGGCAAAATTCCGGGGTCCCGGTAGTACCGGGATGGGCCCGGTAGTACCGGCTGATCCAGTAAAAACAGCCCTTCTTCATTCTTGAAATAAAATATGTGCACACAAAGTAGACAAGTATTCCTGCACACACTTAGCACACATATTAGACCTCTAATTGGGTTGTCAACAAACATCAAAACACTTAGCATGGAGATGCTCTTTCAATCTCCCCCTTTTTGGTGTTTGATGACAACACAATTAGGTGCTACCAATGATTTGCAAAAGATAGACGGGCTCTCCCAAATGTGTGTATCATTTGATATTTGCTTTTGCATGCACAACACACAACATCCAAATGGGCGGAGCTTCCCCTATATTATACAAACCAAGCAAGTTCACATAGATAACAATGATAACAACTTGCACAACATAAGACAATATGTAAATAAAAGTACTAATTAGGTCTTATTACAAGCCACAAAGTCTTTGCACGTCTTACACCGTGCATCAAGGAGTTCAAAGCAAATATCCAAATAGAAGATGAAACACAAGCATAAAGATCAAAGAAAGTTCAAAGCTTGTGTTCCTCCCATGCAAATCCCAACGATGTCCTAAATAAAACACATTCTCCCCCTTTGTCATCGAAATGCCAAAAAGGGAGAAGCGCGATGCTACAAACGTCCCTAGGAGCATCAAGCTCCACCATCGTCATGGTGGGTAGAAGAAGGGTCTTCGGGCTGTGGAGAGGAAACATCATCATCATCAGTCCAATAGCCATGCTCGGAGATCCACTTCTCCTTGGGAGTGATTTGGCCTTCAGAACCCGAGGAAACTGTCATGCCCATCTTCACCATCATAGCTTTCTGATGCTCGGTTGCCTTCTTGTGATACACATGGGCTTCATACATGCGGTCTTGAAGGTCTAGCTTGAGGCAAAATGCCCTCTTGGCCTTAATCTGCACCTTCTTGAACCAAGATGGTTCCTCAAGAGGTGGTGCACTCCCACTAGCTCTAGCAGCCGCAGCAGCGGCCTCAGCATCAAGTTCCTTCTTCTTGGAAGGGTTATGAGCCTTGACCCGAAGTTCCTTCACCGGATGAGATACAATAGGGCTGCCATCCTTCATGATGTCTTCTCCATTCTTGGCAAGAGCCCACTTGTGACGAATAAGCTTCATAATGAATGGTCCATAAATAGGCGCCCCTCCTATCAATGACCACGGACCATAGGTCGTTCCACATGAAATCCATGACATCAAGTCTTCTTCCTTTTCCTTGGTTGTCCTTGGAGAGCTTGAGAAGGTAAAAAACAAAACCATAGACTTGATCCCAATTTCCCACTCGAGGGGAAATTGTCTCTCGATAGATGTCGAGGGAATACTTTGTGGAATAACCCGCGGCCCATATTGATAAGTGCGACCTGATTTACTCACACGAGCAAAGGCCTACATGAAGGCAAGCCCAATATCGCATCGCCACAAGGAGAAGAATCTAGAAGACATATCCTGAAAGACGTGAGGACTAATTAGTCTCCAAGTAGGTTCCAGTTAATATATTCCTTGTGGAGAAGGTTTCCTTTGTAACCTAACGAGTCTCTGTGTATATAAAGAGGACTCGCAGGACTTAGACAGGGTCAAGCCCTCAAACCCTAGTTCATACGGCGAGTACCGAGATCGGATCGCCTCCATTGTAACACCTCATATATCATATCAATACCAATCTAGGATAGGCAGGAAGTAGTGTAGCGCCCCGACCGCGGAACTATACAAAGATGATGTGTGTCACCGGTCATGTGATACAACCGGAGGTTACTGGGTTACCACTCCCAGGCCAAAACCTTTGGCAGGCGTGCTCGGCATGGATCATCGGCAACGCAACACCCCGAGTGATGTCGTAACACAGGCACAACTATCAATGCATAATAGAGAGATCAAGACTTGTGGAACAACTGGCACATTACAGACTCTACGACTCAAAGCATTATAGTTCAACTCTTATAATAGAGAAAGATAGCAAATATTACAACCAGAAGTCACAGACCCAGCAGTACATCATGCGGAAGCGAAATAAGTTGTTCTAAACAACAAGATCCAAATTATGGCCTAAGAGGCCTACAGATAAACATTCCCAGCGCCAGCTGTCCCGGAGATGTCCCAAGCTGCCACCTGGGAATCCCAGACTACTCGTCGACGTCCACAAAGAACCCACCTTCAAGGTCGATGAAGTCCTCCTCTGAAAGAATCAACAAAGCAACGTTGAGTTCGATGAACTCTGCAAGATTACTAGAGTTACTAGCTCGATGATTGGCTTACAAAGGTTTTATGGCTGTTTTGCATAAAGCGGGTTTTCTTTATTAAAAGACATCTGGCATTGACTAATCAGAATATTTTCAAAGGGGGTAAGAAGTCAACTCTTTTCTTTTGATCATCATCATCAACAACCAACATCAACCACTGCATCTGTCTACAAAGGCACCTCCCCGAATCACCCTCGAGGAAGTTCACCTTGCATTCTTGAAGTCAAGTTTTAATCATTCGGTTCATGTTCTCTATGGTCTTATCGTCCGTTCCCAAGTCGTCCATAACCGCGGATACGGCTTTTCGAAAAGATTTACCCTGCAGGGGTGTACAATGTTTGCCACGCGTACCGTCCGGCCCATTGCCTGAACATTAGCTCTCTTCCGGGGAAAGCCGGCTGAGTGG
Source organism: Poa pratensis (assembly GCA_947311845.1). NCBI lineage: Eukaryota > Viridiplantae > Streptophyta > Magnoliopsida > Poales > Poaceae > Poa > Poa pratensis. The sequence goes on from CAMZMU010000082.1 coordinate 11,980,191, forward strand.
GAGCGGTGATGACTTCTCCTTGCTTGAGACTAACCCAGGATCATCAGTGAGGACGGGACAGGTTCAGTGCCTCCAACACCCTGCCCCGTGGCCACTCATTTTCCTAAACACCACCATCCTCATCCCAGTTCTGGCCACCATCTTCACGCACACGCAAATGGAAGCTCAAACTAGAGGACCCTGGCTAGCCCCTCACAAGTTATTTAGTCGATGAGGGTTCCTGCTACTGCATAGGCCTCACGCATGGTTGCACGCTCAGTCTTGGTTCAAGAGGTAAATAACTCGCACCTAGGTGGCGAGAACAAGACAAGGCACCACAACCACAGTGGCCTCTCATCCCCGCCTTTAAGCATGTTTTTATATCGGTCTCCAAATTTCTCCACCATCATCCGGACATTCCATCAACAGTTCCAACAATGAAATATCCACCGGATAAGTAAGCATTTAACTAAGCATGGCTAAGCATATACATAACATAGTTAAGTAACTCAGGCCAACAATGCAATCCTATGGATATTAGGAGGGAAACAGGTAATGGCATCGGAAACATAATGCAACTAATAGGATACTCTAATCCAACCAAATTGACATTTGGAACCGCATGCAATATTATAGTGGAGGAAATATTTGCGTAAAACATAGGAGGAGACATGCTCAGAGGGGGGATTACGCTTGCCTTGTTCAGCAGGCTGGTAATACGGGTCGTCAGGGTATTGCGGTGGAACCCCGACTGCTTGATCTATCGATGCATAAAAACACCGGAAAGGAACAATCAATAACCACACATGCATGACAAGAGAAATGCGCAAACACATGATGGCATGACCTTTTTAATGCACTGAAATTACTATAACAATATCTAGCAATTTAAATGGGATTCAGAAATAATTATTTCAACACGAGAGAAAATATACCCCACATTTACTTAATGATTTTCCTAACTTTTTAAAAAGTGCAGTACTACAAATGTGTTCCAACATGCATGAAAATGATGTTAATGGATGGTCCATATTATTCTGAGCATTTTGATATAATAAACACCTTTTTCTGATAAGCCGTTAAAAAGTTATTGCATTTTCAGCATTTGATTTAATGCTGCCATTTTAGCAAATCATTTTAAACAACACTAAAACTAATTATCCATGTTTGGGAAAGTGGTGAAACATGAAGTATATTAGGTGCTGAACATTTTGATACTTCAAACTCAAATTTTGGAGCATTATTTTTAAGGTTATAGATTTTACAAAATCATTCTCTTTTCTGCCATTTTCCTTATTTTAATAAAACATCAAATAAACTAATTTATTTGGATGTGTGAGTTATGCCAACGGACAGGCTTTAATTTTCTAAACATTTTGATATATCATTTGCAATTTTTGAACAAGTATTCAAAGAGTTATGAATTTTGCAAGTTTAAACAATTTTCTGTCTTTTCTGTTATTTTTCCAGAAATTCTAATCCAAACGTTTTGTACCCAGGGCTGGGCTAGCCAAAGCCACTGACGGCTGGGGCCCATGCCACGGTGGCATCCACGTAGACGCGCGCGGCCCACCGAGGGTTTGACCGCGGCGAGGCCAAGACCGGCGCGCTGGGCGCGGTGACCACGCGCACGACGGCGGTGAGCGCGCGCTCCGGCACGGACCAACGGCGGCGCGCATGGATTCGATGCTCCAGCTCGCGTTAACGCTCGGAGACAAGCGCGAGAGGCTCGCCGCGCTACGGGGAGGCGATTGGCGGCGCTACGGACCAAAATGGTCGCCGGGAAAATGCTTCGGCGACGATGTCGTGCGGCGGCAAGCTACGGGCTACGGCGGTTCCAGCGTTCTATGACGAGAGGGGGAGGAAGGGGATGTCCAGGAGGACCGTGAGCTCACCCTCGACGCGTGGGTATGCTCAGATTGGGCGGAGGTGGTCGGAGGCGGCAGCGAGCTTGCTCGACGTGCGGCTGCCGGCGAGGAGGAAGACGAGCACGGTGGAGACGATTCCGGGCTCCCCTTCTCGATTCCTTGGACGAGGAGGGAGAGGACGACGCAGCGGAGCTCCCGGTGGTCTTCGATCTGTTCCAGGCGGCCTCAATCGACGGCGGTGAGCTCGGCGGCCATGGCGGCTAGGGTTCGGCCGAGAAGAAACAGAGAGAGGGAGAGAGCGAGAAAATATCGGGGGAGAGAGAGAGCTGCCTCGGTGGTGGTCTTATCTCCTCGCGGTGAACAGCGGCGGGTAGGGGAGGGCACGGCGGCGAGCTGGCGCGGCTCGAGCAGCTCGTCGCTCGGTCGCTACAGGTGAAGACGACGGCAGTTTTGCAGAAAGCCCCCTGCACTTCCCTGATTTCTCACTTTTTCCGGTTTCTTTTAATTCCAGTAGCATTTCAGGGATTTATTGAGGCACTTAAACATTTTACAAAAATCTGAGAAAATTCATGTAGCCTCCCCACAACATGTAGATGCTCCACAAAAATTGGTGTTACAAAATAGAATGTTTTGAACAACATTTGTTCATAAGGGTGGATTATGGTATTTTTGGTTAATTCCAAATTGATATTTCTTTAGTCATTTGAAAGCAAGTGCGAATTATTATTTTTGAACTCTTGGAACTTTCTTGACAACTATATTAACTTGCTAACTTCTGTTTGTCAAGATTAATTGTTTCAAGTGGAACACCTTAATGCATGGATGCCATGATGCAGGACTGAAAGTAGAAGTGAAAATTTTACAATACCAAAAGTGGGGCTGTTACAAGTAGATCTTTACCTCACATTGAGGGGCCGAACCTGGGTAAATCTGTGTTGATCTTTGTTCCTGCGATCCTAAGCTCAGAGACGATTGACTCGCACAATCCCACACCTACGAAGTCATCCATGACATCTGACGTGACAAACCCACGACAGTTGGCACCCACCGTGGGGCCTGCGGTCAAGAGCGTCATGTTCCGCGCAGGATCTATGGTAGGAGCTGAAGATCTCGCCATCGGCCACATCATCACGGTCGATGGCATACCTCTTGTTGACGACTCAAGCTGGGGACCAGAAGCTGATTACCTGGAGACCGGCCACATCATCCCGTTTGGTTCTATCCATGTCTTCGTCGGCTTCATCGGCGGCGAATCAGAGGATCCATCACAGCGAGGCGACTCGAAAGAAGGAGTCGCTGTAACAGTGGACGAAGAAGAGGAATCTACCAACAACGAGCCACTACCCCTCGAAGACGAAGAAGCCCAATCCATCGAGTATATTCTCGAGGTAAGGCTATGTGGAAACCCTAGGGGTGGCAGCTCGCCCTCCATAGGAGATCAGTACATGGAAGGGATCTAAAGGACCGTGGAAGCAGAGGAAGGGCTGGGCATGCCACAGGGCAGCTTAGCCCCCACCGCACCGGAAGCAGTGGAACAAGTCGCGCCAGATGGATCAAGAGTCACAGAGCTCGGTTCAAATCACGCGGCACCCGCTGCAACCACCCCAGGAGTCGCAAACAGAGAGACCCTATCCGGAGTTGTACCCACGGAAATAGGGCCAAGAGCAGCCTCCGACGAAGCGGCTGTGATGCCACGAAGTAGCATGTTGTCTACACCAATATCTGCGGTTAATGCCGCCGCTAGAGTGACAGAGCTGGAAGCTACCAGGATCGGGCTGTATGATGAAGTCCAAAGGATTGCAGATGAAAGAAGCAGGCTAGCACGCGAGGACAAGCGCCTCCAACAAGAGCAACGGCGACTCGCCGAGGACACCATCATCTTACAAGGAGGGCCGGGCACCTTGCCGCACAGACGCCAGGCCAGTCGCCTGCAGCCAGGGATAGTAAATCCCATGGAGTTATTCCGATCACCCACCTCTGGACCTACAGCCGATGTCCCCGCGGTCGATACGCCAGTAGCCACGGCGCCGCCCAACGCGATCCCATCAGTCGCAACTAACGCGGTTCGTCCAGTCGCATGGACAGAAGCCGCAGCACCATCGGTCGTGGTACCCTCATACATGGCACCATCCGTCACGGTTACGCGACCCGCGGCGCCGTTAGTCGCGTCGGCAGTCCGGTCGTTCGCAGCACCATCAGTCGCGCCGGCAGTTCCATCTTTTGCAACACCGAGAGCGGCGGAGCACCAGATCAAGAGCCGTGGTACAAGCCAACAACAGGGCCATCATGCCACCTCCGTTGCCACAACCAACCTTTGTGCAGCAGCCGCCACCGCAGCCTCAAAGGTTCCATACGCCACAAGGACACTATGTTAGCCCAGTGGAGAATCTCTACGCGGCTACCAACATCCTGGCCAGGCTGACACCGAAGGAAACACACCAATGGACAGAGAGGCGCGCGCGCCATTGAGATGCTAAGCACAGCGGTAGTACAGCAGGCAAACATGTCTGAACATGCGGGACGGCTGCACGCCACCCCCTACAACAGTAGAGTCACGGCAGAAAGAAGCATCCATGCTGAGTCGCCGCAAGTCGCGACTTCAAGTTCAGCGAGGCGACAAAGGGAAAACCAGCCGGCGGTGCAAAATCAACCGCAACAAGTCCAACCCGCAGAAGTTGTGCAGCCGCATACGGTGGTTAATCCAGCAGGGAGGCCAGCTCCATCCAACTTATCATCGCGACTCAAAGGCCCAGTCTGCTTCAATGAGCGGATTAGGTCTGAACCGTTTCCTGCAGACTTCAAAGGACCTCGCAAGGTCGCAAATTACAACGCAAGCATGGATCCAGTCACTTGGCTCAACAATTATGAGATGGGCATGAGCATCCTCAACGCATCCGAAGAGATCTGTGCCCGATACTTAAATATGATGTTAGAAGGCGCAGCCCACATCTGGTTACAGAACTTGCCGCCAAATTCAATAAACTCTTGGGACGAGATGAAGGAAGCTTTCGTCAAGAATTTCCAAGGAACATGCAAGCGACTCTGCAGCATAGAAGATCTTGAGTGCAGAAGGAAGGCGAGTCAAGTCGCCACTGGATGAGGAGGGTGGCAGAAATTATACACTCCTCAGATAATATACCTCCAAGCTCAGCTGTCCTGGTTATGGAGAAAAACTGCAAGTTCGAGCCGCTGGTCCATAAACTGGGTCGCATGAAGGACAAAGTCAAGAGCCTCAGCGAGGTGATGGCAGCGGCTAACAAGTATGCCAGCTCGGATAAGACCAAGGATGCATCTGATGGAGAAGAAGAGGAAACTGCTGGCAAAGGAAAAAAGAGCAGCAGCAAGCCTCAACAGCAGCAAGCTAGCAATAGTAATGCGAGTTACAACAAGCGCAAGAACGAGGAAGGAAACTCGGGATTAGTCGCAAACACGAACACTCGTTACAAGCAAAGCAGCGGCAGAGGAAAAATTTCCACCCATTAACCTGGAAGAGGTTTTCAACCGCCCCTGTGACATCCATGTGGGAAAAGATGGAAAACCACCCAACCACACAAAGGCGCAGTGCTATCATTACAAAAAGTGGAAGGATGGGCAGCCACTCAATGGGAATAACAACCATCAGAACAATGAGGGAGGCAACCACGGCGGAGGCAACAACAATGCTGCTCCAAACCCACAGCCAGACCAGCCGCAGTTCCCAAAACAGCTGGGTCAATATCACACAATTGTGGTTAATACCTCAAGGAGGGAGCAAAAGCTGCGACGACGCAATCAAGCTGTTAACGCCGTAGTACCAGCCATACCACAATGGCTGAAGTGGTCCGAGCAGCCAGTAGTTTGGAGCCGCGAAGATCACCCTGGAGAAATAAACGAAGGAGGCAAGCTCGCGCTTGTAGTTGCCCCTCAAGTCGCAGGATACAAATTAAGCAAAGTGCTGATGGATGGAGGCAGCAGCATCAACACATTATACTATGAGACTTTCAAGAGAATGAATCTCCAAGAAAAGCAGCTGCATCCGTCCAGAACAACGTTCCACGGTGTCGTGCCAGGCGTATCAGCACAACCATTAGGGCGAATCAACCTGGAAGTCGCCTTCGGGACACAAAGCAACTTCAGAAGCGAGTACATTGGTTCGAAGTTGTAGATTTCCAGAGCCCATACCACGCCCTGTTCGGCAGAGAAGCGTTCGCAAAATTCATGGCTAGACCGTGCTACGTATACCTGAAGCTAAAGATGCCAGGTCCCAAGGGAGTCATCACGATCAATGGCGATAAAGAGATAGCACAAGAATGTGAAGAAGGCGACAGGGCTATGGCTAGAGCCGCTTGCGTCGCAGAAAGTGTGCCTGTTCTTGAGCCGCAACAAAATTTTGATGACATCGTGGAGGCCAAAAGGCACCTGCCTGACCTGCGGCTTCAGATCACAGCCGCAAGGGAGGCAGGAAAGCAAGAGCTACAGGCCATCGGCAATAAGGGTATATCCCAAACATCGCGAGTCGCCATCAGCGACCGCAACAGAACCACCAAGGGTTCACAGTACCAAGCTAGCCACTCAGGGCTCAAACTTCAACACCGGTCGCCACCTAGGCGCGACCATACCATATGCATCAAATTTGATCGCCACCTAGGCGCGATCACCCATGTATCAGAAACCGGCCGCCACCTAGGCGCGGCCGTAACCTATGAATCAAAAATCTGGTCGCCACCTAGGCGCGACCGACCCTATGTATCACAAGGGATCGCCACCCAGGCGCGATCCAACCCCATCTGTATCACATCTGGTCGCCACCTAGGCGCGACCGACCCTATGTATCATATAATGATTCTGAAATAAAGTCGGCACCCCTACTATGTAGGCGGTTGTCGTTTCGCCTCAAATTACCAATTGAGTTGTGAGTCTTTTATTTTTTAATCATTGGTTCCTTGGGGGTGCAGCAGCTTTATGAGCGCGGCCTATTACCTTGGAATCGCCAAACGAGTGGCATTTATCGTGATTATACTCAACCTTCACTTGGATGCGACTTGCATTATGCGGCCAAAGTACTGGGGGTGCGGTGTCAATCGAGCTTGATTGCCTATCATGGCCGCTCTCGACCCTGAACACACATTTTACCCTAGGAAATACTGAGCCGCGCAAGGGCCTAAGTAAGGAAAAACCGAGACAAATCATAACGACCAGACTATTGGTCGAAACCTGTACTACTAAGAGTTCTTAACCATCATAACATTGTTGCTGACACATAATTCGAACAATTATTACAAGCCACTAAGGGCTAAATTCACCATATCATTGTTTTTCTTCACTTTTGCCTAGCTTTTGGCTTATGGGAAGGAGGAACAGGCAGCTTACCAAGCTTGACAGAAGTAGCAGCCGCAGGCTCGTTGGAAAGCTTATCAGTCGCAGGCTTGGGGGCTGCAGAGCTGGAAACACCTGGAGAGGATTTCTTTTCTTGCGGAGTCACCAAGCTGGTTGACGCAGTGGGTAACCTCTCAAATCTCTTCCCATCTGGATGATATTTTCCCAGATAGGTCGCCAGGTCCACTCCGTCTACAAGTTGAGTCGCATGACTGCGCATGCTCTTCCATGTTGCCGCATACTCCGAGGGCGTCAGAACGGTGCCATCCATCTTCTTTGGAGGCCTGCCTTGCGCAACCTTGGCAGCATCAAAAGACGGATCATACGTCTTGGTCAATGCAAGAACGTGAGCCGCGACGGAGCGAGCTGAGGATTCCTTCCAGTCCAAGAAGTATTGAGGCGCCTTAAGCAGCCTTTTCAATAGTCCTTCCGCATCGGCAGGGACAGACTTGGTGGGTAGGAGGCAAGCAGATAACTGCTTCATGGCATCGCAAGCCTTCCGTGCGAACTCACGGATATACTCCAGCTGCTCCTGTGTATTACCACGCTGCAATGCAGCGTCCTCACCTGTAACATGACAGCTATCAGTTAGCACAGCTACATACAAAAGCAGGTAACCAAGAAAAAGTGCAGCTGTGGATTGCAAAACGTACCAGTCAACTCCTGGGTCATGATGCAGACCTTGCCATGAACAAGGTTATGGGCGTCAGATACTTTCACCAATTTTTTCTCAAGTTGGCCAATTTTAACAGCCTTTAGCCACGTGTCCTCGTTGGCTTGAGCAATGGCGTCCCTGAGCAATGATTTGACGATCCTGCTGCTGGATCCTTTCGTGGGATTTCTCTTCAACCTTTTTAAGCCGCAGCTCAGTGGCCTTGGCCTGTTCAGATAGTTTATAGCTCTCGTCAGTAAGATCGCCAATCCTGGCGTCTTTTTCTTCAATTCAGCATCATGTTGGCGAAGGAGCTCGCGCAGACTCTCAAGTTCAGTAGGAGCTTCCTGCAATTGCTTCTCCAAGGCCTGTTTCTCCGCCGTCACGGCATCTAATTCCTCCTACAAGGTAGAAGATCAACAGATTAATGGCAACGGAGAAGTTTGCAATAATTTGCGAGCAGTTACTACAAAAGATAATAACTACAACAAGTATCAAGTTTCCCTTTGCATCAAAGAAGAAACTCGATCCTTGGGGGCTAGAGACAGACAGGCCAAGATAGATAGTTACCTTGTAAGCCGTAGACAAATTGGACAGCGCCTCACGAAGCTCTGCGGCTTGTTTATCATTTGAGGCAATGATGGCCCGTGACAGCTGTTCAGCGCGGCTCAAGGAGGAAGAGGAGGAAGCAATCTCAAGATACAATGCTGGCGACTGCTGATTATCAGCCGCTGGCGACTCAACGAGCGGTGCTTCGGCATCCTTAGCTACCACAACCGCGGTTGTGGGATTGACCTTCTCTGTGTCCTGGGCGACGACGAGATGAAAGGACAAGGATGTCGCCTAGAGGGGGGTGAATAGGCGATTAAAACTTTTCCGGTTTAGGGTTGATAATTGCGGAATAAAACTATGTGTTTAAATTAACAAGCCAACAACCTAAATAAACTAGGCTCACCTATGTGCACTAACAACTTATGCTAAGCAAGACAAGCAACAAGGTGATAGCAATAGAATACTTCAAGCACGAAGGCTATCACAATGTAAAGTGCATAAGTAAAAAGCTCGGGTATAGAAATAACCGAGGCACGCGGAGACGAGGATGTATTCCCGAGTTCCTCCTTGTTAAGGGAGTACGTCTCGTTGGGGAGGTGTGAACCAACACAATGGTTCAACAACCACAAAGGTTTCACCTTCTTCTCCGATGAACCGCACCACAAAGGTTTGGTTCACCTTCCACTATCGGAATCCTTCGAGGCGGAAATCCGGAGCCTTTCAACAACGATCCGGGGCACAACCCACAACGGGATTGGGGGCTCCCGAACAGCTACAAGTGACTACACAAGGGTCTCAACCACCACACGGGCGTCTAGGGTCCAAGGACCCAAGAGTAACAAGTTCACAAGCTTTCAACTTCCACGAATCCTCGTGGAGAGCACAAACCGATGTAACGAAGCAATGGCAAGAGCACAAGTGCTCAAATCCTTCACTCTCAAATCCCAACACAAGCAACTAATGCTTATGTGGGGAGAAGAGAGGAAGAACAAAGAAGAACACAACAAATGGAACTTCAAGATCAAGATCTACTAGGTTCCCCTCACTTAGAGGAGGAATGGATTGGTGGAAATGTACATCTAGATCTCCTCTCACTTTCCCTCAAAGATATGCAAGAATCATGGGAGAAATTGGGAGAGAAGCAAGATTTCCAAAGACAACAATGGTGGAGAAAGGAGGAAGAACGAGCTAGGAAAGTTGGGGTCTCTTTGGGGAAGAAGACCCCTTAAAAGGGGCAGCAGAAAACTGCCCGTTGGGGCCATTTTTCACGTGGGCCGGCCTGGAGGCCGGCCTAGGCTGGGCAGGAGGCCGGGCGCCTCACAGAGCCGGCCGGCCCTACAGCCGGCCTAGGCTGGGCTGAAGGCTGGGCGCCCAACAGAGCCCGCCGGCCCTGGGGCCGGCCTGGGCTGGCCTGGGGGCCGGCCAACAAAAAACAGAAAAAAGGTCAACACGAAAACGATCATATCTTGATCATCCAGACTCCGTTTTAGATGTTCTTGGGCTCGTTGGAATCGCAACGAAGAGCTTTACAAGATCATGCAGAGAAACATCATAGTCCAAAAATGGAGGATAAAATCAAATGGGGAAAGATTAGACCTCTCGATAAAAGAACAACCGATAAAACCTCCATACCAAAACCGCAATAAGTTTCTCATCCGGACTCCGTTTTCTATGATCTTTGGCTTGTTAGAAGATACTCACAAGCACTACAAGATCATGCATAAACACATCATAGTCCATCATGTGAGGAGTAAACCACAAGGAGAGATTTTGACCTCTCTAGAAAAGATAAGCCGGTAAAACCTCCAATATCAAAAACGCCACAAGATATGCATATGAAATCCTTTTTTGATGAACTAGAACTTGGTATGGAGATGAACACAAGCTCTAAATTCTCACATGGATAAAAGCCAAATAAGAACCAAGAAAGATGATATGCCAAGTATGCAAAGGTTTGAGCTCTCCACAAAGATGCGATCAAGTTACTCACTTGAGAGCCCCTCTTGATAGTACGCCGTCTATCCTATAACCCGGTCTCCAAACTAACATGAGACCGGTAAAATAGAAACCCTATCAAGATCATACCTTTGCCTTGCGCATTCCACTTGAGCTCGATGATGATGATCTTGACTCTCTCAAGTTGGAACACCTTTCTTGATTGTCCTTGCTAGCACATGCTTGAGGAAGACTTCTCCAAATACTCCCCATACTCCATTATGGGAGAGCCTCACTAAGCTCCGTTTCACAAAGATGATGTCTTGAATCCTTTAAGACATGCAGTATGCTCCACTCTACACATGACCATTCTTCATATAAACCCTTGAATAGAGCATTTATCATCATGTAATCTTCTAGAGTCCAACACATGAACTCCAATCTTCTTCATGGACAAGATCTATAAAGATATCTCAATGCAAACATTAGTCCATAAGGATTGTCATTAATTACCAAAACCACGCATGGGGCAACACATGCCCTTTCAGGAGATCCGTCCCGTCTTCCAGAGCCACCTCTCGGGCAGCCGTGTCAGGAGCAGGGGCCGTAGCCAGATCATCAGTGGTGGCCACGCCCTCCACCATGGCAGTATAAGCCGCAGGCGCCATAGGCGGCTCAACTGCAGCCTCGAAGATAACTCCCAGATCAGCCGCGGTTTCAACCGCACTTCTGCGAGAACAAGAGCATTGTATAAGAAAGAAGCGCGTATCACGATGGGCCTGAATATTCAAAATCTGGTCAAACATGTTGATGGGCTGGAAGTTCTTACTAGGCCGTTTGAGAAAGAGGAAATGGATGATGTGATTAAGAATATGCCACCTGATAGAGCTCTAGGCCCAGATGGGTTTAATGGGCTTTTTCTGAAGAAATGTTGGAGTATTACTTGTGATGATTTCTATAAGCTGGCAAAGGATTTTCAGGAAGGGAAAACAGGGCTGATAAATATAAATTCGTCCCATATAACATTAGTGCCTAAAACTGCTTCCCCTGAGACTGCCAATGATTACAGGCCCATATCATTAACCAATGTTTGTCTTAAATTCCTGACTAAGCTTGTTGCAAACAGGTTACAAGATCATATCTTGAATTGCATTAGTAGGAATCAGTATGGTTTTTGAGGGGCAGAACAGTACAGGATTGTATCGCCTGGACTTTTGAGTACTTCACCTTTGCCATAGTTCAAAGAGAGAGATAATTATTCTGAAGTTAGACTTCGAAAAGGCGTTTGACACTATAGAACATGAGGCTATTCTACAAATTCTGAAGTGCAAAGGTTTTGATGATGTTTTCATTGGATGGGTTAAAGAGCTATTAACGTCTGGAACTTCTTCTGTCCTTCTAAATGGAGTTCCAGGCAAACAATTCAGATGCAAGCATGTAGTCAGACAGGGTGATCCGCTGGTGCCCTTGGTTTTTACTCTCGGGTCAAATTTGCTGCAGGAAGTGATTAATGATCTGTTTGCTAGGGGTGGAATTCATTTGCCCATTGATACTGCAGATACAAATTATGCAGTTATCCAATATGCGGATGATACTTTACTGATTATGCCTGTAGATCTGGATCAAATTATGACCTTAAAGAAGTTACTTCGGGATTTTTCGGCTACTACAGGGCTCCATATTAATTTTCATAAATCAAGCATGTTGCCAATTAATGTGAGCTCGCAGAAGATGGAGTTATTGGCTCAGGGGTTTGGATGCCAAATTGGTGTTCTACCTTTCACCTATTTGGGCCTGCCTGTTGGAACAGTGAGGCCTAGAATTATTGATTTAGCTCCTGTGGTGACTAGGTTGGAAAGAAAACTGTGTGCTACTTCGTGTTTTTTGTCACAGGGTGCTAGACTTCAGCTGATTACATTGGTGTTTGCTTCTATGCCGATACATTTTCTCTGTTCCTTGCATATTCCTCAAGGGATCATTGAGCAGCTTAATAGAATTATTCGGCAATGCCTTTGGAGAGGTCATGATGATACTCCAAAACAATCCTTGGCTTCCTGGGAGTCAGTATGTAAACCAAAGGATAAAGGAGGTCTGGGAATTGTGAATTTTGGCATTAAAAATGAGGCACTGCTGATTAAATTCCTACACAAATTCTATAACCATGCGGATATTCCATGGGTTTCTTTAGTGTGGTCTGAGTACTATAATGATACGATCCCTCACGCAGAAAAGTTATGTGGATCTTTTTGGTGGCGTGATGTGGCAAAATTGATGGATAAATACAGGATGGTGGCTAAGCCTGTGGTTCATGCTGGTGATTCAGTTATTTTTTGGTCTGATACGTGGGATCTGGGAGGTTCTTCTGTACCTCTAAGAGAAAGATTTGCTAGGCTCTTCTCGTTTGTCATTGATGATAAGATTTTAGTTAAGGATATGTGTAGCACTGAGAATCTAACTGACTGCTTTCACCTGCCGTTGTCGGCTAGAGCTCATGATGAACTACAGTGTATTACTACCTGGCTTGGAGATGTAGAGCTGGAGTTGTTCATTTCGGATGAGTGGAAAACTGATTGGACTAATGGTGATTTCTTTGCTGCCAAATATTACAAGTTTGTTCATAAGCCTTTAACAGTGTGTCCAGTTCTTCAAAGGGTTTGGAAAAATAAATGTATAATTCGTATAAAGGTCTTTGCCTGGTTGCTTGTGAAGGATCGGTTGAACACTAGGGATTTATTGAAGAGAAGACACTGGAATGTTACGGATGATGTACATTGTGAGTTATGCCTTGGCAGGCATTATGAGGACAGGCAGCATCTTTTCTTTGATTGTAATTTCAGTTCTAGGATCTGGAATTATTTACAGATTGATTGGGCTCATGGGGATACTATACCACAAATTTTCCAAGCGGCAAGAGCAAGTTTTGGTAAAGCTTTTTTCATGGAGGTGGCAATGATAGCATGCTGGAATATTTGGAAAGTGAGGAATGATAAAATTTTCAGATTATAAAGGCCTAGATTCTCGGTTTGGAAAGGCAGATTTGTGCATGATATGTATCTGCATGTAAATAGGTTCTCAAATAAGTTAGCTCCCTCTGTAAAGTCCTGGCTAGATAGTCTTCCCTAAACTTTTGTTCTTTTTTGTAACCGGTACATAGTCTTATTTTTTTAATAAAGAGGTGGGATGTTGTGGGGCTTTTGCCTCACAGTCTTGGTGCTTCAAAAAAAAACCCGTATGGTAGAAAAGAAACACTATAAGCGCGGAGAAAGTTACTAACTCTGGAGCCATCCTCACGGAGGCCATTAGGCCGTCACTTGACGGCGAAGACAGACCCTGGAACCCTGAATCTACAATCAGAGGTCTACGTGTTAATAAAAGGAAGGAATATGCAGTCAGGATGACAAGGCAGCGAGAATTACCAGAATGGGGTTCCATATCTTCTTCAGCCGAGGCGGTGGTCCTAAGCACACACCTGGCAACAGAGGGAGTCGCGCCCACAGCAGGCCTGCGACGCTTGGCGGCCTCAGGATTTTCCAGAGCGTTAAGCCCCGGCTCCTCCCGGGATAGTCTCTTCGAGGCCCTACGGGGAGTTGGGCCAGCCACAGCAGGAGGACTCGCGGCTGGCACAGGACTGTCGTCTTCCTCTAGCTCAGTGTCTTCACCATCTGAAGCCACAGTGGCAACAGATGGAATATCAGCAACCTCACTGCCCTCTAAAGCGGGCAGCAACTTCTTCTTTGTGGCACGCTTGGGAGCAGCAGTGCCTTCATCAGTCGCTGGAAGCGACCAATAGTTCTTATCAGCCTGATCCAGAAAAAGGTGGATTTTAGTATCGAAAAGGGACGCAATTCTGCTACAAAGACAAAGGACAAGAGAAGAAAAGTTACATCGAAAGGCTTGATATTAACGCTAAAAGGGGCAAGCCCCACCTTATCAAAGGAGACATTTTTCTCCTCGGTCACACGGGCGACGAACTCCACCCACTCTTTAGGTTCCCAGTCAGCAGCTTGGATGCGATCAACATCAGCAGAAGTGCCAGAGCACTCGAGAAAGGACAGCTGCTGGGGACTCACTGGTTGGATGCACCACTTCGTCCAGCAGGAGAGAAGATCAAAGCCAGTAAGGCCATGACCGATCAAGGCACAGACCTTGATCAGCGACTCATTGATAAAGGATGTGGCGGCATCCCGAGGTTTTGATTTCAGTGCCTCAGAAGGCACGAAGGTGGTATGGGACCAGGAGGGGAGGCGAGTTTTGCCCTCCGGCGAAGTATCTTGGCTGTAGAAAAAAGATTTTTGCCAAGCCCTGGGCCGATTCGCCAGGGCTAGCTTGGGAAGAGAAGAATTTATGTGGCGTTGCAGAGATATGGCACCGACTTGAACATAGGCGCCACCCTTGGAAACAAGCTGGCTATTGCAAGAAAAAGAGGCCAGCCACAGATCAATGTTGGGGGCTACGCCAAGGTAGTCCTCGCACAATACATGAAAATTGCTCACTTGGAGCATTGAGTTAGGTCTGATGTCGTGAAGACGGAGGCCTAGGCGTTGCATCAGATTGCGGAAGAAGAGGAGCTGGGCGGCGTGAATCCACGCTCCACGTGCTCCACAAACATCACCAGTTCGTTGGGCTTGGGGCGCGGTTCGATTTCGTCACCTGGCGCCCACCAGATGTTGCTCTCCTTCGGCGGCAAGAAACCCTTGGTGGCAAGATCCGCAAGGACCTCCTCCATCACCCAGGATTCTTCCCAGTTGCAGGAGATCTTCCGCCTATCCTCGGACGACCTTGCCTTAGGCGCCATTGCGAGAGGAGATTGGATCGGAGGCTGAGCTCGATTGAGGAAGAAGGCGGCGCGGCTAGGAATGAGGAGAGAACAGAGGCAAGTGAATATTGACCTAGGCCGCCGCAGCTTATAACTGGGGTGTCCGAAATCAACGGAACAATTTGCGCCCGCAGAATGAGGAACGGTCCGCAATTGAAGGAAACAGAATATTCCAGACGGAAAGGATGAGTCGCACAAATGAATCGCAGCTTTGAATCGCATCAGTCAGATATTGGCCAGAACACTCACAGTGCGGCTCAACAACCATTTCAAGTAACCAGAAGATCCTCACCGTGAAGTCCTAACCAATCTTGGGGGCTAATGTCGGGGGAATACTTTGTGGAATAACCCGCGGCCCATATTGATAAGTGCGACCTGATTTACTCGCACGAGCAAAGGCCTACATGAAGGCAAGCCCAATATCGCACCGCCACAAGGAGAAGAATCTAGAAGACATATCCTGAAAGACGTGAGGACTAATTAGTCTCCAAGTAGGTTCCAGTTAATATATTCGTTGTGGAAGAAGTTTCCTTTCTAACCTGACGAGTCTCTGTGTATATAAAGAGGACTTGCAGGACTTAGACAGGGTCAAGCCTCAAACCCTAGTTCATACGGCGAGTATCAAGATCGGATCGCCTCCATTGTAACACCTCATATATCATATCAATATCAATCTAGGGTAGGCAGGAAGTAGGTCTTTACCTCACATTGAGGGGCCGAACCTGGGTAAATCTGTGTTGATCTTTGTTCCCGCGATCCCAAGCTCAAAGACGATTGACTCGTGCAATCCCACACCTATGAAGTCATCCATGACATCTGATGTGACAAACCCACGACAGTAGACGCGGTGAAGAATCTCAAATGGACGAACTAGATGAGCAGTTTGGCCATTTGTGCCATTTTCCATAGTAATTGGCGCTAGAACATCCTTGGAGCTTGATTGGCAGCTCCAACCACTTGGAGAAAGTTCACCATTGTCCTCATAGTCCAAAAGTTCACCAAACTCCTTCATGGTAGCTTCAAGCATGGTATCCTTGGTCATCCACTTGATGGTCCTTGCATCATCATGATCAAAATACACGGTGGCAAAGAATTGGATAATATAGTACTCAATATATGGATGGTTGAACTTCATAATGTTGAGCAGCCCAAACTCTTCACACATGGCAAGTGTCTCATCAAAATATCCCTTGTGCTTTGGGTCTCTCATGAAGGGAATGTCAATGGTGTGTTGGACAACCACCTTGTACTTCTTGTGAACATAGATCTCCTTGTAGATGGTCTCTTGATCATTGGTGTAGAAGTGGGGGTGACGCACAAGAGGTGACCTATCCGTCTCATACGGATTTTCTTCTCGGAGCTTCTGATAATCATCATTCTTCCAAAGATGCAGCGGTTTACGAGCTTGTCGCTTGGGGGGGAGCAGTAGTGCGAGCAGCAGCAGGCTTTGCACGGGTACGGGCAGTACTCTTCGTAGGCAATATCTCCTCTTCTTCTTCAGGATCTTCCTCCAAATACCTCTTCTTCTTACCACCACGACGGCTACCTGTGACATAGCAGATAGGTAGGGAGAGAATGAAGATGAGTGCACAAGTTCAAGGAAATGACAACCAAACTAGCCAACAAGTGAAAACAATAGTTGATAGAATCTGATTTGCCCATGCGGTAGTACCGTGTCTGTTCCGGTAGTACCGGGTCGCCGAGTCAACGCGGAACAGATCGCAAATCAAGCACATCTACCACAAACTTTCACTAGATCACTAGCAGATTCCTAACCAAGGCCTAAGAGATCCAACTACCAAAGTTTAACCGATGAAATCGGAGCTACTAGTGAAAATCCTCAAGGGCACCTAGGTTTCTAGATTCAGAAATGAAGAGTCCATGAGAGAAAGATTTACCAGAGGTCATTGGAGGGATCGAGTTGAGGAGCGCTCCCACGGAGCAGATCCGGCCTGGGGCGGCGACCGGAGAGGAGCAAGGAGGGGGCGGCGGTGTGGTGGTGTCGTGCGGGGTGGGTGGAATGGGGAATAACCCCCAGCCCCACCCGCACTTTGACTGTTGCGAAACCCGCACGCCCGGTAGTACCGGGGCGGGTGGCTTGGTACTACCGGGCCCTGAATTTTTCTGAGCAGAATTTAACTTCTGCTTAAATTCAGAGCCCGGTAGTACCGGCCTCCACCCGGTAGTACTACTGGGGCCTCCTCCAAAACTCCAAAATTTTGTGGAAATGGAACTTGTGCAAGAAAGAAGATGTTTTATGGGATAAGATAGGCTTAGGATTAAGAACTTCAAACTGGACATGGTACTTCACACTCAATTTGCTAGAAGCAAACATACATAAAAACCAAATAAGATCCAACTCCTCACGAAGAGGAGGGCGGTGGCCTAGGCCACCATGTATGAGTTTATGGCGTGACACCGCGAAGATATATCTTGGGTCACAACCAACACTCGTCATTGAAGCTCACAATTCATTGAACGCGTATAGAGAGGCAAATGAGTTCTCAATGTCGGCATAATGTGGGGAGGGATGGTGCAATGAATTAGGACCGCACTCCCCCTATGTCCATGCCTACACCTAAACCAAATAGATAGTCAAAATATAGGTGTGTATGCAAGATAGTCAAGTCAAGCTCCTTGAATCCAGGATATTTAGCTCATGCCTCAAATAAGTGAATCTTGCTTCATCAAGTGGCTTCGTGAAAATATCGGCAAGTTGGTCTTTGGTTGGAACATAGCCAAGCTCAATATCACCACGGGCAATATGATCTCGAATAAAATGATGACGAATCTCAATATGCTTCGTTCTTGAGTGTTGCACCGGGTTGTGACCAATCTTGATAGCACTTTCATTGTCACACAAAAGAGGCACTTTGTCACAATTGACACCGTATTCCTTTAAAGTTTGCCTCATCCATAACAATTGAGTGCATGCACTAGCGGCCGCCACATACTCGGCTTCGGCGGTGGAGAGAGATATGCAATTTTGCTTCTTAGAAGACCAACTCACCAAGGATCTACCAAGGAATTGGCATGCCCCGGAAGTTGATTTCCTATCATCCTTACAACCAGCCCAATCCGAGTCCGAGTACCCGGCAAGAGAGAAATTAGAGCCCTTTGGGTACCACAAACCAAACCTTGGGGTATAAACCAAATATCGAAGGATTCTATTGACCGCCTTCAAGTGGCTTTCTTTAGGAGCGCTTGATACCTTGCACACACCCCTACACTCAACACAATATCGGGTCTAGATGCACAAAGATAAAGCAAAGAACCAATCATAGAGCGGCAAAGTTTTTGATCAACATCAATACCCTTTGGGTTAAGTTCAAGATGGCATTTGGTGTCCATAGGAAACCGCTTCTCCTTAGCATTTGCATATTGAACCTCTTGAGCATGTCTTGGGTATATTTGGCTTGAGAGATGAAAGTCCCTTCATTCAATTGCTTGATCTCAAAACCAAGAAAGAACTTCAATTCGCCCATCATAGACATCTCAAACCTATCGGTCATAAGCTTTGAAAATTCATCATTGAAAGCTTTGTTAGATGAGCCAAAATAATATCATCAACATAAAGTTGGCATATGAAAAGCTCCCCTTTAACCCTCTTAGTAAAGAGAGTGGGATCGATTTTCCCAACCTCAAATCCACGGTCTACTAGAAGCTCTCTAAGGTGCTCATACCACGCACGTGGAGCTTGTTTAAGTCCATAGAGCGCCTTATCGAGCTTGTAGACATGGTTAGGGAACTTGGGATCCTCGAAACCCGGTGGTTGCTTAACATATACCAACTCCTTTAAAGGACCATTAAGAAAGGCACTTTTCACATCCATTTGTTGCAATTTAAAGTTATGATGTGATGCATATGCAAGAAGGATACGGATGGACTCAAGGCGAGCCACGGGTGCATAAGTCTCTCCAAAATCAATGCCTTCAACTTGAGAGTATCCTTGTGCAACCAATCTTGCCTTGTTCCTCACAACCATTCCATGCTCATCTTGCTTGTTCTTGAATATCCACTTAGTGCCTATAACATTGCGGCACTCCTTTGGCTTCTCAACTAAATTCCACACCTTGTTGCGCTTGAAGTTATTGAGTTCATCATGCATAGCTTCCAACCAATCCGGATCTTCAAGAGCTTCAAACACTTTCTTTGGTTCCACCATGGAATGTGTGCTTGATGTTCACTAAAGCTTGCCAATTGTCTTCTTGTGGTAACATTGCGATTTAGGTCACCAAGATTGCTTCTAGCTTGTGACCTTTATTCAAAATCTCTTGCAACTCTTGCTTTACGACGGGCTTCGATATCTCTATTGCATCTTGGAGGTATCTCTTGATCATCTTGATCATTTGAGTCCCCGTCTTGACCGGAATGTTGACCTTGATCATCATTATGCACATCTTCAACAATAGAAGGAGAGGGTTGATCTTGGTCTTGACCTTGGCTAGCATCAACAAATGGAGAACTTGGTTCTTGCATAGCAACTTGGTCAACATGAGGAGGGTCTTGAACTTGTTCTTGGGTTGGTGCATCATTTGCTTCCATGGTAGGCGCCGGTTCAACTTGTGATGATGAGGTCTCCACTTGAGTGGAGCTTGGACTTGCTTGAGGAGGCTCGTAATGAATCTCAATGGGGGATAGAAGCCAATGCCCATTCTTCTTATTGCATCTTGAGGTTCCTCATTATCTACATCACAAACATGAAATTGCGCCACTTGGGAGCCGTCATTCTCATCGAACTCACATACAAGATTCTATGACTCTCCCAGGTTTTGTCATAGACTCTATAGTGTGAGATTCGGCACCGTAACCAACAAAAACACCCTCTAAAGCTTTAGATTCAAATTTAGACAAACGAACACCTTTGATCTTATAGAAACACTTACAACCAAATACTCGGTAGTAGGAGACATTGGGCTTGTTGCCGGTGAGCATCTCATAAGGTGTAAACTTCTTGCCTTTGCGAAAGAATAGCCGGTTTGATGAATGACACGCCGTGGAGATGGCCTCGGCCCACAAGAAGAGTGGAGACTTAAACTCCGCCAACATAGACCTTGCCATATCCATGAGGGTCCGGTTCTTCCTTTCGGCTACACCATTTTGTTGAGGGGTATATGCAGCGGAATATTGATGACGAATCCCTCTTCACTAAGAAACTCATTTAGGGTGTAGTTCTTGAACTCGGAGCCATTGTCACTCCTAATGGCCAATATGGGACATTGTGTTGGCGTTGAACTTCATTGGAAAGTCGATGACGGCTTGTTGGTCTCATCCTTCGTCTTGAAGAAATAAACCCAAGTAAATCTTGAATAGTCATCAACAATCACCAAGCAATACTTCTTCCCACCAAGACTGGTTGAGGGACGGCACCAAAGAGATCAACATGAAGAAGTTCCAATATCCTCTTTGATGAAATGATGGTCTTGCTTGGATGGGGAGAATCATGCATCTTTCCTTCAACACAAGCCCTACAAAGACGATCTCTAGAAAAAGAAACATTGTCTTTTAGTCCAAGAATGTGGCCACCCTTGTGAAGACTTTGCAAAGTTCTCATGTTGACATGGGACAAGCGGCGATGCCACAACCACCCACGTCGGCCTTTCCGAATAGGCATATTGCTTGAGTGTTGGTTGACCCCGAAAAGTCCACCACAAACAACTCATTTTCAACATACCCAACGAACATGACCTTTAGAGTCTTGCTCCTCAAGAGTACCACCATATCAATAGTAAAATGGACATCAAAATTCATCTTATTAAGTGCACGAACGGACATAAGATTGTAACCGAGGGACTCGACAAGCATGACATTTACAAGGGTGATATCCTTTGCAACTACCACCTTGCCGAGGCCCTTTACCTCCGCTTTTGATTTATCACCATAGGAGACGGATGCTTGATTTATATTTGGTCCCAACTCCGTCATGATCTCCTTGCTTCCGGTCATATGACTAGTGCATCCACTATCAACCACCCATTTAGACCCACCGGAAGCATAGTCCTACAAGAAATCATTGCTTGGTTTTAGGTACCCATCTTGCAATGGGTCCTCTTTGGTTAGCAACAAGGGTCTTAGGAACCCAAATAGCAGCAACATAACCATCATAAGGACCAACATATTTTGCATAAACATCACCATAATAATCAACATATAGAATGTAGTGAGGGTTAGCATCTCCCGCAAAGTCACTACGAGTGGTCTTGCCCCTAGTGGCATTCCCACTCGCAATGGGAGTCTTGGTTTGTGCGGGCTTGGCCTTGTTGTTGCTCTTCTTCTTCTTTGCCTTGGCTACATAACCAAGACCCTCCTTCCCTTTGTGTTGCTTTTGCTCAACAACATGAGCAACAACCTTTTCTTTACCTTTGGGAATTGAGGTCTTGGCACTAGTGGCCTTGGCAAGCTCAACCTTCAACCTAGCATTTTCCTCAATAACATTTGCATGATCACAAAGGGAGTAGAGTGCTAGGTGAGTTAGATTTAGAAAGTTGAGTTTGAAGTTGCTCATGAGACTTGACTAGAAGAGAGTGAGTACTTTCCAAGGCCTTGTGAGCCTTGTCAAGTTTCTCCATATCCTCAAGGAGTCTAGCATTAGCAACCACAAATTCGGCTTTCTCCTTTTTAATCACTTTATATTTAGCAAAGACATGGTCTCTATCCTTAATGATTTTAGCAATTATTTCATCATTTTTATCATCAAGGGACTCAAGTCTTTCCTCAAGAGAGTTCTATATTCACTCTCTTCTTCAAGAGAAGCATTCAAGGATGCTATGGTAAGAGATCCTCTCTCTCAATTTTGCCCTTGACCTCAAGGAGGTCTTCGGCGCACCAAGTTGGCTCATGAGAGCCTCAACATGCTTCTTAGCTTCACCTTGCAAGTTAGCCACAAAGTATCGAAGCAACAAGTTCTTTCTTAATCACACTAGAGTTATCATCCATTTCATGCATAGTCTTGGGAGTAGAAGATGATACCTCGGTGACTGGCCATGAGGCAACGAGCGGTGTTGATGGAGAGTTCTCATTGGGGGATTCGAAGAGAGAAGGTGATGGAGTTGAGACTATGGCCAAAGCGGCCACCTCACGAGTGGGTTCATCTTCTTCTTCGGAATCATCAGAAGGATACTCTTCTTGAGTCATCAACACAATTCTTGGTGCTTTCTTGAAGAATGGCTTCCTCTTGACAAAAGGCTTCTTTTGTATCACCTTTGATTGATCCTTTGGGACAAGCCTTCCACCATGTTGTTCTCTATTCTCATAAGGACAATCTTTGATGAAGTGATGCTTGTCATGACAATTGTAGCAAGTTTTTTCCTAAACAAACTCCTTCTTCCCACTTGGATTGTTCCTTAGATCAACTTGAGCCTTTGCCTTGGCCGGGTCACGCCAAAATGTCTTGTGGCAAGAGCCAAGTGATCATGGTAGGCTTGTTCGAGATCATCGGGAAGAATGTTGCTTGGGCATGCTTCAACTTCCACACTATCATCTAGGCACACCACTTTGGCCTTCAAAGCAAGTGAAGAACCTTGTTTCATTCCCATGGCCCTAGCACGGTTGTCTAGAGCATTTTTGGTGGCAACCTTGGAAGCTTGCATCTCTTGCATAACTTCATTAGAGGTCATTTCAAGGTAGTTGTGTCTTCCTTGTATGGCCTTCAAGTCAACGGGCTCGAGGGCATGAGAGCATTCACATACTTCCTTTTGACCCAAGCATCATCCGCATACTTTGCCCCAACATTATAAAAGGCTTGGGCAAGGGTCTTGAGTCTTCCATACATCTCTTCATGAGTTTCACCCTCAAGCATGTAGAAGCCTTCGGCTCATTGTTCAAAGCATCAAATCTATTCCTCTTCATGCTCTCATTTCCAAGGAATGCCTCGGAGAGACAATCCCAACCTTCTTTGGCGGTGGTGAGATGTTGAATGTGATGAATATCCTTTTCACCAACGGCAAGTTCAAGCATGTGTAGAGCGGTGGCATTGAGTTGAGCATCAACCACCTCTCTCCTTGTCAAGTTGTTTGGATCCACGGCCTTGTATCCCGCTTGAATGATCCTCCAAAGCTCGATAGAGGCACTGTTGACATGAGATCTCATTGAGTGTTGCCAACTAGTAAAAGCTAAAACATTAAGCTTAGGTGGAGGACCTAAAGGGTTTATGCGAGGATGAGGGATAAGTGGGTCGAGAGAGTACAAAAGAGGGACCTCATGGTACCCGAGCTTCCCACCTTCGGGTGTGGTGTTGGATGAGGAGGGTTTAATAGGTTTGGTTTTTAACCCCTTTCTTTTTCTCTTTTTCCTCCTCGGTTTCAACCTCATCGGAGTTACGGAGTCCTCTAGTGGGATGGTCTCCGAAGGAGCCTTGCCACTTGTGAGTTTCGTGAGCAAGTCACGTATCTCACCAAATTGGGTATCCATGGACGATTTCAATGATGTCTCCATCGTTTTGAGATCGGCCATGGATGCCGGAGTGGCTTGGTCCTTCGAGGGATCATCCTCACCTGTCATACTTCTCTTAGGCGGTTAAGCCCAACAAGAGAACCTGGGTCTGATACCAATTGAAAGGATCGTATGACACTTAGAGGGGGGGGGTGAATAGGTGCTACTTCAAATTTTAGTACTTTTTCAAATTAGGCTTGACACAAAAGGAAAATTCTCTAGATATACAACTACGGTGAATTTACCTATATGACAAGCTAGCGACTAAGCAAGATACACGAAGTAAAAGCTAAACAAGGATAGAGTTAACCGAAGTGAAAGCACGCGGAGACAAGGATGTATTCCCGTGTTCCTCCTTTTTAGGGGAGTACGTCTCGTTGGAGAGGTGTGAGTCAACATAATGACTCAACAGTCACAAAGGCTTCACCTTCTTCTCCGATGAACCGCACCACAAAGGTTTGGTTCACCTTCAACTATCGGAAACCTTCAAGGTGGAGTCTGGAGCCTTTACAACAACAATCCGGGGCACAACCCACAACTGGATTAGGGGCTCCCGAACGGCTACAATCTGTCACAAAGACAACAAGTGAGTACAACAAGGATCTAGGTTTTCCCAATGGAAACCCTAGCAAAGGGGCCCTCAAGTGAATGAGGGGGAAATGTAAATCGGCTTGGTGAAGATGTCGATCCGGGCCTTCTCCTTCAATCCTCCAAAGATCAACGAGTTTGGGTGGAGGGATTGGGAGATCTAGTGATTCTTGAGCTTGCAATAATGGGGGTCTTCAATTTTGGGCGAGCTGACCATCCCAAGGTAGGTGGAGGGGAATAAATACCCCTCCCGACTTATGGCCGTTGGCACCGGCGTTGACTCGGAGACGAATAAAAGACCAGTCAAAGCTTCCTTCCCAGGCGCACATCGGTAGTACCGGACCTCCTGGTCCGGTAGTACTCTCTTCGCGGTAGTACCGCACCACTACTGGGTGAAAATGCATCGAGTCCAGAGAGGCTTCCGGCGATGCGGTACTGGCCCCGGCACCAGCCGCGGTAGTGCCGCACGGCAAAAACCGAGGGTCACCCGGTAGTACCGGGATGGGCCCGGTAGTACCGGATGATCCAGTAAAAACAACCCTTCTTCATTCTTGAAATAAAATATGCGCACACAAAGTAGACAAGTATTCCTGCACACACTTAGCACACATATTAGACCTCTAATTGGGTTGTCAACAAACATCAAAACACTTATATGGAGATGCTCTTTCACCGCCCTCCTCCAGCGGCCGCCCCCCCGCGTCCGCGCCTCCCTGTAACCCTCCTCCCTCCTCCCCACCCGTCCCTGAACCCTAAGCTCATCGTCGGCGACCACCCCCACCCCACCCCCCAAGTCAAGTCTCTTCCTCTCCTCCACCAACGACGTTGCGGCCAGCCACGTCGTCCCCATCTCCGGCGAGGTCGCCCTGGCCATCCACGCTTTATATTCTCGCTCTCCTGCGAGGTCGCCCCGGCCAGCCGCGCCTCATCTTCTTAGTCTCTGGCCAAATCCGCTGCAGTGACCGTCGTGTGGGCCGGCCCCCGATGCGCCAGCAATACAATGGAGGGGTACGCGTTTTGACGCTATTCATTACAACGGGAGTAAAATAGGGATTGCCGCCTAATAGGTAACTGGAACGGAAGAGGAGTGTTTAGACAAAACGGATGAGTGTTTAGGGTGCTCCTATTCAGCGCTCGTAGCGCCGGTTTGCGGTGCTACGCGTACCCCTCACGTTAGCGCTTCTTATTCTCACTTGGAGAAACAATGAACTCACGATCGAAAAAAAACAGTTATTTTGAGCGAACAACTTGTACATAACTAGGCTGATCGATCAACACACAAAAACCGTAAATGGGCGGGCCCCTAGATAAGAGCGCTAAATTCGAAAAATTCATGAATAGTTTCGCAAACCGAATGTTTTTCATATTTCAAATTGACATACTTTAATCTGGAGATTTTAATTTGATTTTTTTATTTGATACATTTTCAAATTTAAATATTTTTTAAATGAACATTTTTCGAATATGAACATTTTTAAAACTGAATTCTTTTAAAAATCATAAAAATGTGACAAAAAATAAAAATCGAAAGAAACAGGAAAACCCGAAGAACCAAGAAACAAAAGCAAAAGGTTCTAGAAAGTTCCAAAACCGAAAAAAAAGTTAAGCAGAGAGTCTATTGGCCAACCCGTTTACGATAACCTAGCCTAGGAGGGCATTGCTGAAAGGATCGTATGACACCTAGAGGGGGGGGGGGGGGGGTGAATAGGTGATACTTCAAATTTTAATACTTTTTCAAATTAGGCTTGACACAAAAGGTAAATTCTCTAGATATGCAACTACGGTGAATTTACCTATATGACAATAGCAACTAAACAAGATACACAAGGTAAAGACGGTAAACAAGGATATAGGTAACCGAAGTGAAAGCACGCGGGGACGCGGATGTATTCCCGAATTCCTCCTTTTTAGGGGTACGTCTCGTTGGAGGGGTGTGAGCTCGCCACCACAGCTTGCTCAACACCACAACAGGCTCACCCTATTCTCCGATGAACCGCATCACAAAAGATTGGTTCACCTTCCACTATCGGTTCCCTTCAAGGCGGAAACCAGAGCCTTTACAACAACGATCCGGGACACACACCCACAACTGAATTGGGGGCTTCTGAACAGCTACAATCTGTC
>CAMZMU010000082.1:12031789-12134705 GCA_947311845.1 Poa pratensis
GCTCCCGCAACATCGCCTGGTGCGGCCTTGGCGCTGTACGCCCCTCCGTCTGCGGCGCCTGCTGCACGCCTTTGGTTGGCTCCTGCGGGCCCTTTGGTGCTCCACCGCCGGGACCCTTTGCGTTGCCGACAGCCAACCACTCGGAGCATCCGTGGCTGCTCTTGGCAGTGCCAACCAGCCCTTCTACTTCGCGCACCTCATACCGGTGCAGCTCACGACGGACAACTATCTGTCGTGGCGTGCACATGTGCTGCCGCTGCTTCGCAGCCGCTACTTGGAGGGTTTCGTCGACGGAACACTCCCGTTGCCCTCCGCCGCACCATCCTTTGTATCATGCATCGGTGGCTCAAGACCAGGCAATCCTCTCTGCCATCCAGTCCTCACTCACCAAAGTGTGTCGTCGCTGATCGTCTTCGCCGCCACGTCTCGCGATGCGTGGGCTACCCTTCACACCAGCTTTGCGTCTCAATCGCACGCGCGAGCCCATGCGATTCGCACGCAGCTCGGCGAGGTGAAGCTCCTCGACCGCTCCATCACCGACTACTTCAACTGATCAGGGCATGGCGGATACTCTCGCCTCCATCGGTCAGCCGCTTCGCCCCGAGGATCTCACCTCCTATGTCATTAATGGGCTGGATGACGACTATGATAATCTGTGGAGAATGTCAATGGTCGTGATACTCCTCTTCTGCCGCGTGATCTGTATTCGCGCCTCCTCGCCATGGAACAGCGCATCAAGACACGTCGTGCGACGCCGAGCTTCTCCTCCGCCAACGCCGCCTCGCGCGGCAATGGCAAACCGTACAAGCGCCCCCGGGAGGGCAAACCGCGCCGTCACCTCCTTCGCCCTCGCAGCCTCCCAACGCCCCCACGGGCGGGGGTGGCCGTGGGCGCGTCTGCTGCCCCTCTTGTGGTTGTCAGCTCGCCTGTCAGCTGTGTGGCTGATGGCGTGAATCACACGCTCGTTGGGAGACCCCAAGAGGAAGGTATGATGCAGTTCAGCAGCAAGTTTTCCCTCAGAAAGAAACCAAGGTTATCGAACCAGTAGGAGCAGCAACTCTTCAGAAGGTTGTTGGTGGCGCACGGCGCAACGATCACCAACGTGGAATCTGCACACAACACAATCAAACTACTTTGCCCCAACGAAACAGTGAGGTTGTCAATCTCACTGGCTTGCTGAAAACAAAGGATTAAACGTATGGTGTGGAAAATGAGTATTAAATTGCAGAGAATGAAAAAGGAACAGTTTGCAGTTTGTGGTTGTTTAATCAGTGTAAAAGAATGGACCGGGGTCCACAGTTCACTAGTGGTGTCTCTCCATAAAAGATAACTAACATGTTGGGTGAACAAATTACAGCTGGGCAATTGACGAATAGTGAGCGCATGACAATGCATATACATGACATGTTGACTACTATGATATTTAATTGGGCATTACGACATAATACATAGACCGTTATCCAACAGCATCTATGACTAATAATCCACCGCCGGGTTGTCATCCGAGTCCCCCGTTGGTATTAAGTTGCAAGCAACGGATAATTGCATTAAGTAAAGTGCGTAATGTAAACAAACACATATGCCGTGGACATAGCATCGTTAGGTTATCCCTAGTGGCAACAGCACATCCACAACCTTAGAACTTTCTGTCACTGTCCCAGGTTAAACGGAGACATGAACCCACTATCTAGCATAAATACTCTCTCTTGGAGTTACAAGCATCTACTTGGCCAAAGCATCTACGAGTAACGGAAAGCATGCAAGATCTTAAATAACATATAAGATAGATTGATAATCAACTTGACATAATATTCAATATTCATCGGATCCCAGCAAACACAACATGTAGCATTACAATAATATGATCTTGATCATGTAGGGCAGCTCACAAGATCTAAACATGATGGCACAAAGTGGAGAGACAACCATCTAGCTACTGCTATGGACCCGTAGTCCAAGGATGAACTACTCACGCATCACTCCGGAGGCAGGCATGGCGATGTAGAAGCCTCCGGTGACGATTCCCCTCTCCGGCAGGGTGCCGGGAAGAGGTTCTGAACCCTCCCGAGCTAGGGTTGACGACGGCGGCGTCTCTGGAACTTTTCGTGGATATTTGCTCAGGTACTTAGGGTTTTCGCGTCGGGGGGAATAAGTAGGCGAAAGGGCGGCGGCTGGACCCCCGAGGGGCCCACACCACCCTAGGGCGCGGCAGAGGGGGGCCCGCGCCCTAGGTGCGTGTGGCCCTGGTGGCCCTCTCCTTCGCTCCGTCAGGCGTGTTCTGGAAAAATAGGGACCCCCGTGTAGTTTCGTCCAATTCCGAGAATATTTCCAGACTAGCTTTTCTGGAATACAAAAACAGCAGAAAACAGGAACTGGCACTTCGGCATCTTGTTAATAGGTTAGTCCCAAAAAATGTATAAAAGTGATATAAAGTAGATGCAAAACATGTAGCAATTGGTATAAAACAAGCATGGAACATCAAAAATTATAGATACGTTTGAGACGTATCAGCATCCCCAAGCTTAGTTCCTACTCGTCCTCGAGTAGGTAAACGATAAAAACAAAATAATTTTTGAGGTGACATGCTACTATCATAATCTTGATCATATAATATTGCAAGGCACATGTAAATGAATGAAGTGATCCAAGTCAATGGTCTATAATTTGCTACCAAATAGATAATGAGTAAACAATGAATCACACAAGCTAAACGTTTTCATGAATAGTACTTTCGAGACAAGCATCAAACAGTTTTGCATAAGTGTTAACTCATAAAGCAATAGTTTCTAATAAAAGGTATTTAATCAACACAAAGGAAGAATTTAGTTTCAGCATTTGCTTCAACTTTCAACATATTTATCTCATGGATATTGTCAACACAAAGTAGTATAACAAGTCCAATACATTGCATATAACGCATGTTGTAACAAAGTTGACACTAGTGTTTGCTTGTGGAAGACAGAAAGAATAGGAAAACTGACTCAACATAAAAGTAAAAGAAAGGCCCTTCGCAGAGGGAAGCAGGGATTAAATCATGTGCTAGAGCTTTTAGGTTTTTGAAAGCATATAGAGATTGCATAAAATATTTGATACTCCTCCCAACCTTGCTAACACAAGCCATGGCTAACCGAATCCTCGGGTGCCTTCCATCAATCACATACCATGGAGGAGTATCTATTTTTGAGAGGTGTTTGTTAATTGTCAACGAATGGTAGCGGGTGAGAACAGTATTCTACCTGTCGAACGGACTTTTAAGAGCGGCTCCCATGAAGGACGTTATTTCTACCAGCAAGGCAGATCATCCCTCTTTCTCTTTGGTTTACACACATTCAGGTATTTCACTGTTTGTCATTGCTTACTGATGAATCAGGGCAAAAGTGTGAAGAGAATTAATTGGTTAAAGTTGTAATTAATTGGGACTGGGCACCCCGTTGCCAGCTCTTTTTGCAAGTTATTGGATAAGCGGATGTATATGCCACTAGTCCAGGTGTAAAAGTCCATCACAAATAGAATAAAGAATAACCACACTAATTCCTCATGAGCTAGTAAACATTGACACAAAAAGGGAATAATAACATTTTGAATAATTTAAAGGTAGCACATGAAAAATTTACTTGGAGTGGCAAGGAAATACCACATATAGGTAGTTATGGTGGACACAAATGGCATGGATTTTGGCTCAAGGATTTGGATGCACGAGAAGCATTCCCTCTCAGTACAGAGTTTAGGCTAGCAAGGTTATGTAAGCAAACAAGAATAT
Organism: Poa pratensis; assembly: GCA_947311845.1. Lineage (NCBI taxonomy): Eukaryota > Viridiplantae > Streptophyta > Magnoliopsida > Poales > Poaceae > Poa > Poa pratensis. Next base: position 12,035,550 of record CAMZMU010000082.1, read on the forward strand.
CAACCCGTACACCAAGTTTTATATGACAAACATATTGCAAACGTTATAAGACTTCATACCGTCTTCCTTGTTAACCAAACCCTGTTATTAGAAAATATCTAGACCTTAGATACCACCGATGCAAACCAAATTTTCAACAAGCTTTACGGTAGTTCTTCACTAATAGGCTTAACTCATGTGATGCACAATTTAATCATGATCTACTTGTTAACTCAAAACAATTGACAAGCATCAAGTTATCCATTTTAGTGATCTACAAGATTAAGCAAGTTTTTCCTTATACCAATTACCACATGCAACATTTTCTGAACCAACCAAACACCAATCAATTTATTTCATCAACTCTCCAAACAAATATAAGTGAAGCAAGAGAGTACTTTCTACAAAAGAAAGCTAATAGCTCTGACAAGAGATACATGAAAACAAGAGCTAAAAGCTGAACAGCGCTAGATATGAATACTCAACAAATATAAGTGAAGAATAGGAGTATTCTCATGAAAAAGCGGAGCGTGTCTCTCTCCCAATCAAGAATGCTAGGGTCCAGTCAAGCTTTATTGAAAATAAAAGTGCAATACTGAAAATAAAAGCACACAGACGCTCCAAGAAAAGCACATATGATGTGAAAGAATTAAAATATAGTTTCACTAGAGATGACCTGATAATTTTGACGATGAAGAAGGGGATGCCTTGGGCATCCCCAAGCTTAGACGCTTGAGTCTTCTTGAAATATGCTGGGGAGATCCATGGGAGCCTCCCCAAGCTTAAGCTCTTCACTCTTCTTGATCCTATTATATCATCCTTCTCTCTTGACCCTTGAAAACTTCCGTCACACCAAACTCAAAGTAGATCTCATTAGAGGGTTAGTGCATAATCAAAAATTCACATGTTCTATAAAGACGCAATATGATTTGTTACTTTAAACATTAGCTACAGCCACTGATGTTATGTGAAGCTCTTCCACCCAAAAAAGAATTTCACTCAACACTAGTAAAAGAGAGAATGCAAAATAAAAAGGCATAATCTGTCTAAAACAGAACAGTCCGCAAAGACGAATTTTTTCGAGGCACTTACGACGCTCAGATCGAGAAACTCTGAACTAATGAAAGTTTCAGACATTCATAAAGATTACGCACAAAAATTTCAGATTTAATTAACAATCTGGTGATTTTAGGAATTTCGTACAGTGAACAGCAAAAATCTGTTTCTGCGCAGCAATCAAAATTAAGCATCATCTTAACATTAGAGGCTACTCTTGGCACAACAATGCGAGAAAATAAAGATACAAAGGAGTTGCTACAGAAGTAAACAAACTCCTTGACTCAATAAAAGAAAAATTGCAGAAAAAAAAATGGGTTGCCTCCCATAAGCGCTTTTCTTTAACGCCTTTTAGCTAGGCACAAAGCATGCATCAAGTATTACCAAGTGAAGAAGCATCAACATTCTTACGCTTAGCTCTCTTACCTTTACCTTATCTTTAGGAAATACTTGGTTACACATAGGTGAAGAGGCGAAATTCATAGTGCCTTGGCCCACATCTATTATTGCTCCAAAGCGTTTCAACAGAGATCTTCCAAGCGTAATTTGTCCTACTCCTGCACATTCAATGACAAGATAATCAATAGATATTGTTATCCCTAAGAGTTTTGTAAATACTCCTTCGGCTACTCCCTTGGTAATTTAATAGTATTATCACCCAAAGTTATACAATCTTCGCATTTGGAAAGCTCCCAAAGATTTAAGGAATCAAAATATTCTTGGGCATTAAACAGAATTCAGACATAATATCACAGCGAGAATGAAAAGTTTCACCATTTATAACAACTTTTACTGAGGGAATCCATCCCGATGGTTCAAAATTTACTGGCACATTATCATAATGTTCACGAATCTGATTATACCCTTCTTTTAGACCAGATATGTTCGTTTCAAGAGTGTTAAGTCTATCACTTATGCTTGTCAAAGCCAAATCAATTTTAGTGATTGGAGGGCTAGAAATTGTAATCAATTTTTTTATAGCATTAAAAGCTTGATCCCCATCATAACGAAGGAAATCTCCTCCTACCACAGCATCTAAAGCATATCTGTAGCAAAGAACAAGACCAAAATAAAAGCTACTAAGAAGCAGGCTTAAAGTCATTTTAGGTTCAGTTTTAGCATAGGACTCAAATTCTAGACCAAGCATCTTTAAAACTCTCCTCACTCCCTTGCTTGAAAGTGAAGATCTCTTCTTCAGGTGACATTACTACTGGAACAGGGCTAGACATGATAACTAACAGAAAACAAAACTGAAAATAAACTAAATGCAAGTAACTAATTTTTTTGTGTTTTTGATAATTGAAAGCAAACAAGATAAAATAAAATAAACTAAGCAAGACAAAAACAAAGTAAAGAGATTGGAAGCGTGAAACTCCCCTTGCAGAAGACTGCTGTCTCCCCGGCAACGGCGCCAGAAAAATAGCTTGATGACGTGAAACACACGCGTTGGGAGACCCCAAGAGGAAGGTATGATGTAGTCAGCAGCAAGTTTTCCCTCAGAAAGAAACCAAGGTTATCGAACCAGTAGGAGCAGCAACTCTTCAGAAGGTTGTTGGTGGCCGCGGTGCAAACGATCACAACGTGGAATCTGCACACAACACAATCAAACTACTTTGCCCCAACGAAACAGTGAGGTTGTCAATCTCACTGGCTTGCTGAAAACAAAGGATTAAACGTATGGTGTGGAAAATGAGTATTAAATTGCAGAGAATGAAAAAGGAACAGTTTGCAGTTTGTGGTTGTTTAATCAGTGTAAAAGAATGGACCGGGGTCCACAGTTCACTAGTGGTGTCTCTCCATAAAAGATAACTAACATGTTGGGTGAACAAATTACAGCTGGGCAATTGACGAATAGTGAGCGCATGACAATGCATATACATGACATGTTGACTACTATGATATTTAATTGGGCATTACGACATAATACATAGACCGTTATCCAACAGCATCTATGACTAATAATCCACCGCCGGGTTGTCATCCGAGTCCCCCGTTGGTATTAAGTTGCAAGCAACGGATAATTGCATTAAGTAAAGTGCGTAATGTAAACAAACACATATGCCCGTGGACATAGCATCGTTAGGTTATCCCTAGTGGCAACAGCACATCCACAACCTTAGAACTTTCTGTCACTGTCCCAGGTTAAACGGAGCATGAACCCACTATCTAGCATAAATACTCTCTCTTGGAGTTACAAGCATCTACTTGGCCAAAGCATCTACGAGTAACGGAAAGCATGCAAGATCTTAAATAACATATAAGATAGATTGATAATCAACTTGACATATATTCAATATTCATCGGATCCCAGCAAACACAACATGTAGCATTACAATAATATGATCTTGATCATGTAGGGCAGCTCACAAGATCTAAACATGATGGCACAAAGTGGAGAGACAACCATCTAGCTACTGCTATGGACCCGTAGTCCAAGGATGAACTACTCACGCATCACTCCGGAGGCAGGCATGGCGATGTAGAAGCCTCCGGTGACGATTCCCCTCTCCGGCAGGGTGCCGGGAAGAGGTTCTGAACCCTCCCGAGCTAGGGTTGACGACGGCGGCGTCTCTGGAACTTTTCGTGGATATTTGCTCAGGTACTTAGGGTTTTCGCGTCGGGGGGAATAAGTAGGCGAAAGGGCGGCGGCTGGACCCCCGAGGGGCCCACACCACCCTAGGGCGCGGCAGAGGGGGGCCCGCGCCCTAGGTGCGTGTGGCCCTGGTGGCCCTCCTCTGCTGCTCCTTCGCTCCGTCAGGCGTGTTCTGGAAAAATAGGACCCCGTGTAGTTTCGTCCAATTCCGAGAATATTTCCAGACTAGCTTTTCTGGAATACAAAAACAGCAGAAAACAGGAACTGGCACTTCGGCATCTTGTTAATAGGTTAGTCCCAAAAAATGTATAAAAGTGATATAAAGTAGATGCAAAACATGTAGCAATTGGTATAAAACAAGCATGGAACATCAAAAATTATAGATACGTTTGAGACGTATCAGTGGCCTTGACGGTCATACTTCCTCACGCTGCCATCGCCGCTTCAAGCGTGATTTTTTGGGCATTGGCAACAATGGAAAGGGCAATGAAAAACAAGCTGCTTTGGCGAGTCATGAGCATGGACATACTCCTTCCTATCCCATTGATCCTACGTGGTATGCGGATACTGGAGCTACCAATCACCTGACGAGTGACATGGGCAAGCTCTCCACTCAGGAGCCATATCGTGGTCATGATCAGGTTTGCACAGCTAACGGAGCATGTATGCACATCTCACATATTGGTCAGAGAAGATCCCTCAAGGGTATCGAGCACTGTTCCCTGCCTGTTGCTTTACACGGAGCGCTCCACGGAGAGGCGGCGGCGCTGGGCGGAGAGGACAGGATTTTGAGTCGCGGCTCCATTAGTCAACAGAGGAAAGAAAGACGAAGCGGTTAAAGGGGGTAAACTGCAAATATGCCCAAAACTTAATACCGTACTGCGTGTTGATTTTCCAAGTTCGGAGGGGCTAATGTAAAACAACCGCGACGTACGTACGTACGGTCGCTTACCATATTATATAGTAGAGATAGCTGAATGCCCGTGCGTTGCAACGGCCTCTTAATCGAATAGCACAAACAGCTCCATCATAGCCTTCTCCTGCTTAACACCGGCAGGGATTCTCTGACTTAGTATAGCCTGACTTTGGCTCATTGACATGTGGGCCCCATGTTCGGTGGATCCAACGTACCAGTGACTCAAAGTCAGGGAAAAGTTAGAGAGGCTAAGCCAGAAAATCCATGCCGGCTTAACACCAGATTTACCTTCCTTTTTTTTTGCGAATGTGATTTACCCTCCACTTGATCGTTGGAACAACTAAAGCACACACAATAACTCCCACATGCCATCTCGCTGGTACTCTTCTTGCTACCAGCAATCTGCATAGCAAAATTACAAATGGTGCTACTACCGAAACCTGCATATTATAAAATAGCAACTGATGTTTGTGTTCAAAAAATAACCAATACTATCAACAGTAATAATGTATTAATTTCTTAGATGAACCTGCCAACGGAAATTGGCCATCCAGGCGGCAGGAGGGGTGTAATTCCACCTGATGATTCACGTCATAGTCTCCTGTTCACACATAAGAAAAAAGGGAAAAAAGCTTCTCCTGTTCAGCACCCAATACACAGTACGAACGGCTTGTGCCGGATTGACACAGGTGCTAGACAAAAGGATGTGCTGCACGACGTGAGAGATGATTTGTGCAGAGGTCCGGAGTGACCGGGGGCGGCGGCGCGGCGCCCTGCCGTGGGTCGCCGGGAGGAAGCCATGGTGAGTTGATGCATCGTGCGTGCGAGATCATGTTCGCGGCGACTGGGGACGATTTCTTTCGTTTTTTTTTCAATCGTCGCGGCGTCGCCGATCGTTACCGATCCGGTTTTTTTTGCCGATACCTTCGGTCTCCGGTTTTTCTAGCGATCGTTACCGACTTGGGCGACGTAGGTAAGAGTGTCATGCGGCGTCCCGCGACGGCCCGCTACATGCGTTTTTAGTTCAAAGCGAGCAAAATATGATCGGAAAAGTTATAACTAGCTTTGCCTAATTTAGGTACATGCGGGCCGGGTTTCGGGTCCGCTCTGCAACCTGAGACGTAGGTAGGTAGGGTCGTTTAACAATATTATATAATAGAAGAGATATATAGCATTAAATTTGATCCGTTCAATATTTGATCAACGCTTCAGATCGCTCCAATGTTTGACAACTCAACACACCTTTTCAATTTCGTGATAATTACAGTCATTGCCACCGCTATTAGCAAGCCATTGTACCGGTTCACTCTTTTTTTTTCTCCTCTACTGGAACAATCCCCTCCACCCGAGCAGAACAGAAGCCACCACCGAGACCATGTCGATCTCCGGCCGGAGAAACAGACGGCGGCAGATGCGACGATGGCTGGCTCTCACCACAAGCACCCCGAGACCACGGGCGAGAAGTGGAGAAACAGGCGGTGGAGGTGGTGGAGGTAGAGGCGACGATGGCTGGCGGTCCTTGGATCGGAGCAGAGCCGACAAGTCTGCATTGGGCGGCGCCACGGGCCCGGACGCCAAGATGCGCGCGGGGAGGCGTACGACGGTGTGGAGATGTGCTGCGACCGCCCAGGTCGCCTTCGATTCGTACCGGTTCAGTTTCTCCTCCAGCCGAACAAGCCTCCTATTCTGCTTGGCCGCCAGCCCTTCTCGCCCACCGGCGAGGTCCACCTCCTCCTTCCGGTGGAACGGGACCACGGCGGCCTATTTATGCAGCTTTTCGATCAGGTCCTCCGCCGTCACCGCACTCGAGTCCATCGCTGGCGATCCAATCCCCCGTGAGGTCTCAGGACTGCCAAACCTGGCGAGTGGCCGGGCGGACGGCGGCAGGGCGCATATTGGGCGGATCTCGGCCGGATGGGGTGTTGGCTGGGTCGTGGTGCGCGAGAGCGTTTCCTCGCTTTGGGTTGTCTCCTTCGATTTGGGGAATTTTTGTAAGCTTAAGTGTGCTTTGTGTGTTGCGCTTTCAGGCTGAGTTTCAAGTATGGATAGGATCATAGGAGCGTTGGTAACTGCAGTGTGCCGTATATTCACCAACTTCAGGAATGCTGCAAGGTCTGAAGATGTAAAGAATGTTAGTGTGCAGTATAAAGATCTTACCGTGAAAGCCAACCTCCTTTACTCTCTCATTATTTTTATGTAGGCAGACTACATTGATGCCTATGGCTAGCGACTTGCTCTGAAGATAAATAGTAAGTATCCAAACGCACTGTCTATGCTTGGAAGTCTCTAACTCCAAACTGATGAAACCTGACTCACTGCAAACTAATGTTTATGTGATGTTAAAGATGCTACTGAGGCACAATCTTTGATTCAGCTGGGAACTGGAACTTGACTAATTTGGTGACAATCGCCCCGAGAAGGCCACAAAATTCGAGCATACTCATCGGGAGAAAGTAAAGGAACTAATGCAGAATCAGGGTGGCAGAGGACAACTGCGAGCTACACGGCTCTGACGGTAGCCTGGCCTTCACGTCGACAACAAGGTACGCAAATGTTCGAGGTGTTCAAGACTTAACCGATTTCAACTTTCTTTATCCTCTTAATTCTGAAGGTCACGCTGCTATTGCATCCTTTCCTGCAGGTTGTACATGGACTTTGTTCAACATCATTAGCGCATGGTTGACAAGTTTCCTTTCATAGCTTGTGAAATATTCATATGGGAACTGGATGTCATCTTGAAGACATTAGTTGAGAATGAAGATGTATGTTTTGGTTTTAGCTTTCTGTTCATGCAACATATTCTCATAGTACGGTGTAATTTTTCTTAGGCAATTGAGGAGTTGTGCTATCTCTGCAGGGCCGCGGAGGGTTGAAATATATGGCGTGGAAAATTTTACCGCTGAAGCATATGATCCACTAATGCCCATTTTTATGCTTCCACTTAAGTCTGAACCTCTGAATTTGATCATGGACAGGTTGTGATTCCGGTCTTGTTTATTCATGGTTGAAAAACTTTATTCATGCTCCACCATCAGTTCATGTCATTTCATTAGGGAATGTATTTATTTTGGGCTTATGATTAACTGTTCAGTTTTTGTTATCATATCAGTAGTACATTCCTGCCTTTGGTTTTTCAAGTCGTAATTGAGCTGCACTTGCTTATGCATAAGGTGATGTATTAGTTAATCCAAAGCCTTGTACCCTTAGAGGTACTTATATTAGCCAATTGTCATGTACCAAGAAAATTAATCCACGGAAACTCTGGTACGGTCTTTTTTTGACTTGTAAATTGTCCATTATAATTGTGAAGACGTGCGTTGCACGTACATGCCAACTAGTAGTAGAGAAAAGAGCAAACATGTTCGGGATACATTAAATGACAACCGTTTAATATTTGATCAACACTTCAGATCGCTCCAATGTTTGACAACTCAACCCACCTTTTCGTTTTGACGATAATTACAAGGATTGCCACCACTAAAAAAAACACTTCAACACCGTATCCGGTTTACACGAGAGAGGGGTTGCTGGCTGCTCCGGTCGCCGACGCCTTGTGCGACCTCCTCCGGCCACGGGCTGGGTCGGCCGCTGCCTCGGCAGCGAGGTCCTCCGGCCTCCTCCTCGCGTGAGTGCCCGGCCGCGGCCTTGCGCCAGACCCTCTGGCGGCCGCCTTGCGTGAATCCCTCTGGCAGCGGGCTCCTCCGGCCTCCGCCTCGCGTGAGTGAGCGGCTCCAGCCGTGGCGGAACCAGACTGCCGCCGCCGAAGTGTGTGACACCAACTCGCTAATCCTTCCGCCGTCCGTACCGAGATCTGACCTGGGAGAAGAGCAGCAGTGCGACACCAATGACGGCCATGACGCATATCACCGCGTGCAGCGCAGCCACGAGGCTCGGCTAGGAACCTGAGCACATGCGCGTGCACGGCCGGCGTCTCCGTCGGCGGCGCTGCCACACACACGAGCACCCACACTCACGTGTCTGCTACTCTCAGTCCGTGGTGAGCCTAGGAGGTTTCACACGGAAACTGAATTTTAGTGGTACACTGAACAAGTAGGCTCCTGCAAGCTGGATTGGTGGCACATGATAGTAGTGAAGCAGTCGGGCGAGGAGGAAGGAAACTGGGCGTGATGCTATTGGACTAGCCATCGACAACATTTTTTTTTTGAAGATATTGCAACGGGTAATCTGTTTATTCGGGTCCATGCTCTTCTAAACTACATATTTACTGGCTGACACTTCCTCTATATCTTAGGATCCATGTGTTTGATAAAATGCGCATGTGCTAGGCCATTGAGCAAGCTTCCAAATCTTGGCGCTGACTCTCTATTCCAATCTGCTCACAGTGCAGTAGTGCCCTGTCGTCACTGTGGTTGCAATCGCCGCTGCCAGCAACATGCTTGTGAATTCTATTTGACATTCTTCCGAGCGGTCCTTATTGCTCTACTGAAATTTGGCGTGTCCTTCAGGACTGGGTTATAGCTTAGGGAACATGAAGTTCTTATTCTTGTGTGCCAAATAAACATACTGAGTTCATCTATTGAGCAGAGTATTGCAGAATAGTTCAAGTGACAAAAAAAACTTGCATTTATTTCATAAACTCAATATGTTTATTCTGTAATACTCTGCATTTATTTGATGGTTATTTGAATGGTGGTGCACCTGTTATCCTAAGTAGAAGCATCAGCAGGACTGTACAAGTTCAGGTCATCTTTCAAGAGGTCTCTGAATTTTGGAGTATGGTATATTATAAATTGTTTCTGGATATAAGGAAAACACTGACAGATGATTTACAATTGTGTCGTCATAAAATTTACCAAAGTTGGTGTTTTATTTCGAATATTATATGATTGTTTTCCCATTTGATCCGTGGATTGTTTACTAAATATATGTTTTCTATTCCTTGCAGATAATGCGATTCGGTCCATCAGGCTACCTGGTGAAACCTCCATACCGATTTGTTTAAAGAAGTAAAGATACATTGGAAGTTAGTCTACTTTTCATGACATCTCTGAACTTTTGTAGGCGTATAGTATTTTCTGATTTATTGATGGCTAAGAGGGAGAAGTGAGAGAGGGTCAGGCTTGACCTTAATAAATTTCATGAGATCTATGTACACAAGCTAAATTGAGTGAACAGAGTATTAGTCTGGTTCTATATACACAAGTTGTGACGCCAGTTTCCTCTACACTGGCAGCGCAATCACAAGGCCAGGGAGATACAAGTGTGCATATGACCATGACTCACATAATTAGCAGAGGGATTACTCTGTCGGTCTGTAGATCAAAAGCTTTGACTTTTGTGCGTGTCACCGGCCCATAGGGATATTCATGGGCGCTTATTGCTGCCTTTAATTTGGTTGCTGTAGTATTATAGATTAGTATGATGGGGAAAGGAAAGAAAAGAAGGTTGGTGGCATTGCTGTATTTTATCTTCAGCTATTTGGATTTTATTCCGGGCCGGTACTATAGCTTGATTTGTAGTGGCTATGCATATGGAAATTTTGTTCATATGATTTTTACCAATGCTCTAGCTAAATAACGGACATTCTTCATGGTTCTCGGCACTCCAAGGTACGGACGCTACAATCTCCATAGTAAGAACCCATGAATATCTGCTGCAAGAATGTATGTGTGCTTGTCTAAGTTGATTCTGAGATGTACTTTTGCACTTACTTTTTAGCGCGCAGTTGTTCTAATGGCACTAATTGGCTATGATTAATCAGGTGATTCTCTTTTAGTAGTAGGTGATGTGCTCATATTCGCAGTATTGTCTACACTTCTTTTATTCACTTCCCAACTTGTAAGAAATTGGAACGGTATGACTCAATGCAATGTGTGTTGTCAACCTTTTTGTAATGGCATTCAAACCATTTCCCAATGCTGTATATTTGGTTTGTTATAAAGCTGAATAGTTTCAGTGTATCTTCATGAAATATGTCGACCACATTTATTAATTCTATCAGTGTATGTTACTTTGGTGCTTAGTATATTGTATGTTTTGAGTAATAAAATGGGTAAGTGATATTTTTGTTTTGTTCTATTAGGGTGATCGCAAGGAGTGAGACGTATAAGCAATATTCTTGATTTGGAATATTATGGTTGTTAGCATAATTGCTCCACCATCCAACATTTTTAACCTTAACACTTTTTACTGTAGAGTCGACACCCATATTTTGAACATCTTTCTGCTGTAGAGTCAGTACCCACATTACAGACATGGAGTAAGGAGGAAAAGGAGAGGATTGAGTTAGATGGCAATGAATCTAAAAAAAAAAGTTAGATGGCAATGCGATACCTAGCATAAACAACTTGAGATTGCAAGGGTGGATTGATAAGATAGATGGGGAACAACCTTGCATCTGATGGTGACAATATGATTTGTAAATCATTACCAATTTTTTTTGACAATTAATACCATATATTATAGTAGCGAATAATACATGGTAGAGATACATGAGCTGACTACAGCGATTACAAAATAAAGTCTAAAAGAAAAGATCAAATCTTCAAACTCTTTCTTCTTTCATGAGACAATCTTGAACGTCTCTGAAAGCAGCTGTAGAACGATAAAGATACCAATCCACATACCTGCGAATAACAACGAGGGTTCTCCATAATTTTGAGCCGCAATGCCAAGGTTACGTGCACGCACGCAACCATTAAGTTAATCAACCAACATCGGCAAGAGTAGCAACACCAATATTGCAGGGAATAACAACCAGACAGCTTGGTCGACGTCGCTGGGAGACGAGAGTACGAATCACCATTGTCGAGGACGTAGCAGCCGGGACAAATATTGTGAGGACAATCCTCGCGGCAACCATAAGAAAAGATCTAAAATTGATCCGGCGAAGCAAGATCTGAAGGACCAAATCTAGACAAATTTAATCTTACAACACCACCATTGACGTCGGAAAGAAGATCTCATCGTCGAAGGAAGAACCAAAGATTGCTTATTGTAGATGATGAAAACTCCATTGATGAAGAAGATGGCACCAAAACCCTAATCAAATCTATTGAAAACACTACTTTTATTAAGAACTCCAACCATAGATCGGGTTCCCCACTCCTCGCGACACCGGCGAGACCGGCCGAGAAGGAGGAACCGATCTATGATGGAGGCGGAGGTGGTGGCGGCGGCGCGGCTAGGTTTCCAGAGAGCTCCCGTCCCAGTACGTACGTAAACTCCTCGATCATTACCAATTTTCGTTTAACTGAGAATCGTGCATTGCACGTGCATTCTAACTAGTTAGTTTGAGATTGGAGAAACCTTGGCAGTTTTCCACGGACACCCCTATTAAATCTCTTAATTTGCCTTTTGGCATTTGGGGTTGCAGCTGTGCCAATGAGGGGGAAAGTCAGGTGCTGGCGTGGGAATGTTTTGTGCAAGAATTAGGTAAAAGAAGGGTTCATGCTGGGGTCTGCAGTGTGACGATGGGCACTACTTGATTATCAGCTCCTAAAATTACTCGTGATGCAGGCTAAATGTCTGCCAGGCTGAACGTATGCAGGAGCTCAAATTCCCTGCCATCATTCAGCATGCATCTAGCTGTTCATCTGTCCATTTGGACTGGATGATTATTTGCACTGTGCAGACCTGCGTTGTTGGACGATGTACATGCCTTGCTACCGTGGGCACTGAGACTAAATCCTCCGGAGGATCACAACTTGCTTCAAATTCCTTCAAGCACACAGCCATTTTACTTTCTTTTTTACCACAAGCTCAAACAAAGCTTCTAATACATGGATTTAGTCAGATGAGCAAGCTCAAACAAAGCAACTAAAACTTATACTACAAAATAACACAAGCTATGGGACAGAAAGTAGTTGTACACGCAACTAGTTACAGTGGTAGTACAAAATTACTACGCCTCAAACCAAACGATCTCTCAGTCACAAGAAGTCTGTCCCCTTTTTTCACTACTCTTCTGCTTCCTTTGCATATCCCTATTCTTTTATTCTGGCACCTTTTTCCTCACTACTCTTGAGATTTCTTTTCATGCACCTTCGTCTCACGTCTGGAGGGAGCTTGCTCAAGAGTTTCTTCACATAACCTGGTTTTTCAAGGCCCTAAAAAGAACCATCATACACAAGCAAGGAAAATAAAATCAATAAAGTAACCAACATCATGCTGCCCAGATGGGAAAATGCCACACAAGATATGTCATTAATTACCTTGTACATATGTCTTATCCTAGCCTCTTCAGCTTCTTCCTGTAAGTGAGGGGAAAACATACATATGCACAATTCACAACGACCCAAGATAGGTTTAAAAATATAAAGTGACAAGAATGTTAGCAGCTTGCAGGAAAGAAATAATCATACATCTTCGTCGCTCCACTCTCTGTAACTACGCGTCAATGGCACATGAATATCCAAGTGTCCATCAATGAACGCACTAGCTTTGTTGGGGTGCTTCATATCAACCATGCCATCAGCCATACAACCATAGCAGTGACCTTTATTTAAAAATAGAGAAGTGAACTTGTCATTTAACAGCCAAATAAACAATCAGGTACAAACAAATAATAACCGCTGAATAAAACGTGTGTGCGCATGCAAGTGTGTTTGTGCGTGTGTGTGTGCACTACTGGAAAATCACTCTTCGCCGTGTGGTCAAAACACACGGCGAAGACCGGAATCTACCTCGGCGAAGCGTTCGCCGAGAGAGGCACTCGGCAGAGACCTCTCGGCGACAATCACCTCGGCGACGCCTCTTCGCCGAGTGCTTTCTATCGGGTATACACGGCAAAGCCTTCGCCGAGACAATTTGACGGACACCCGGCGACGAAAAGGTAATCCGGTCCGTCGACTGTCAGATGTGTGTCAGTACTTCGCCGAGTCTGGGCGTGTCGGCGCTCGGCGAAGAAGGAACACACAGGCGGCGCCACGTGTCCTGGAAATTGGGTGCCGGCGAAGGCTTCGCCGACATGGCCTTCACCGAGTGCCGGATTCATTTACCGGGAGGATGCTTTGCCGAGAAATTCTTCGCCGAGCCTATTCTTCGCCGAGCATTTTTATCGCCGAGTGTTTGCATTTTGCCGAGTGCCTGATGTTCAGCCGGTCTCGGCGAAGGCAACTCCCAGGAGAGACCATATGGCACCTCTTCGCCGAGAGCCAGTTTCGGCAAAACCGAAAATCTCGGCGAAGGATGTTCCCAGGTGACCAAATGGCACCTGTAGCTCCTCTTCGCCGAGAGCCCTACTCGGCAAAGTCAGCTTCGCCGAGTATAGCACACGGCGAAGATAGTACATTGTGCCAGATTTTGCTGCTTTTTAAAAATCCCTGCATTTTAAACACAATATATACATATATATATCAATTATATCACTGGATCACTCCCAGAACATTGAAAGGAGACACATATAACAAAAATATCGCATACATTGTCCGAAAGTTCACAAAAAGAGTCCACAAGTTCATAAGCACACAACCCAAGGTCAAACAAGTCCAAAATACATCGCACTAGTTCACAGCTAGCAGGAAATGCCACAAAATCAGAGGTAGCACAAGTCCAGTAGTCACCAAAGGCCTCATGGATGCAATCCTACAAGATTGAAAGCTATAAGCATTAGTTTCAAAACATGTGTGTGGAAATGTGGGTAGACCTGAGCTTACCTAGAGTCACTCGGGGTTGTTGGAGGCCGATGGCGCTGATGATGGGCTTGCAGCCCCGCCTCCACCATTCCCTCCGTCTTCACCATCCGCGGGAGTGTGGGATCCAGACTTGTCCTATGAAGATTCAGAAGTGGCATACAAATTGTTCATACAAAATATTACATCACAAATGGTTCATACAAACAGAAATTCTAAATTGACGAGTACAAAGCTTCAGAAGCCTGTGTCTACGTTTGGATCATAACTTGGACCAGGATCATCATCATCACTATCACGATTGTACCACCAATCTTCTACGTAGTCTAGAGGTGGACCGCTCGGCTCCTCTACATCGGGTAGGTGCATCCGTTCAAGAAGCTCCATGTCTTTCTGGTTGACAACCAGCTCACCATCCTCTTGCCCATGGTCGACTCTAATGCCATCGTCGTCTTCTTCCATTTAATCTACAGTAGGCAAGGTGATGTTCAAACGGCCTGATAGCCCATCTTCTTGATAAAACTCTCCCTCGTAAGTGCTCGGGTTTAGGCGGTGGTGGTAGTCATCATCGTTAGGGGTAGGTACTTAATTACGCGGCGGTACCGAGATCACTACATCCCACCCTAGTAGACGTTTCACAGTTTTGCATGGGTACGGGAGATAAAAAACTTGGATGGCTTGGTGTGCTAGGATATAGACATCATCACCCGCGTAGACGGATTCTCGCTCAATTTCGACCAACCCAATTTCAGGTCTTCGTCTCACTCTTGTTGGATTGAACCAATGGCATTTGAAGACAACAGGGTTCTTCTTTTTGCCGAATTCACAATCCAGTTCAATTATTTCCTTGACTATTCCATAGTAATCAAGGTCACCTCGCACTTGGCATAAGACCCCGGAATTTCTTGTCTTCGGGTTTGGCCGAGTTTTTTTCGTAATGATCGGTATGGAAGCGGAACCCATTCACGTCATAAGAATTATAGGTCTTGACGGCATAGGTGCATGAGGTAAGTTTCTTCAACTCGGGCCTCATGTCCGGGTCGGATATTCCCTACAAGTGCAATAGGAACAAGTATGATATATTAGTGTTGACGAAACGTATTGCACAAACATGGAATGAAACAAGGGGATACATTCCCTACTTTAGCTTTGAACCATGGAATGAAACCGCCGCCTCCTTGACCCCCCTTTTTAAAAGGACCAACTTGTCATTGTCGGTACACGGTCTTCGATGTTTCCATGTTTCTGTCTCAAATAACCAATGAATGGCAACGATCAAGGAACGGAATTAGTCCACAAACTAGGAAATGGAAGTGTGCCGAACAATTCACTGAGCACTTACTCAATGTAGGGTTGTACTTCCGTCGTGTTCTTCAAGACATAAGATGTAATGTTCGTCCACTCATCATATGATAATTTATTCTTCTTGTGGCCACTTGATTTGCCACCGGAGCCGATGAAAATGCTAAGTTCAGGTAGATCTTCCGGGTTGGCCATATTGAGACGAGGCACTGGATTATGAACAGTGGTAAGATTGTCACTATAGAACTTAGTGGTGAAGTTTGACACCTCCTCGTTCAGTGTTGCCTCAGCTATGGATGCTTCGATGCGGCATTTGTTCGTGCTTTTCTTTTGAAGGTCCTTATGCTCTCTCTCAGTTGCAAACATCCAACGGGTCTGCACAGGCCCCCCCAATCTTGCCTCGGTCGCGAGATGCACAAACAAATGTTGCATGGGATTGAACATGCCTGGTGGAAAGATAGCCTCTAGCTCGCAAATCAACTCGGGTGTCTGTTCCTCCAACTCTTCAATCACCTTGATATCTAATTCTTTAGCACAAAACCGGCGGAAGAAATAGCTCAACTTTGCCAAGACTAGCCAAATTTCCTCATCGATATAGCCTTGAAACATGACCGACATTATCCGCTCGATCCATACGTGATAGTCATGACTCTTGAGCCCACCTATCCGCAACCCAGCCAAATTCACTCCCCTCATTATGTTAGCTGCATAGCCATCAGGGAAGAATAGGTGATCCAGGACCCACTGGAGAATTTGTTTCCTTTGGGCCCTTGTTGGGGTGAAACAGGCCTTTGGTTTGGACCATCCTTTTTTGACTGTGCCGGGAGGGTCCATCTTCATGTTTGGCCTATCACATAGCGCCTGCTGATCGACTCTAGCCTTGACATTATCCTTCGACTTCTCGAGGTCCATTAGTGTGGACCAAAGGGCCTCGGCGATATTCTTTTCAGTGTGCATTACATCAATGTTATGAGGAAGAAGGAGATCCTTAAAGTAAGGGAGCTTCCAGAAGCATGGAATGTGTGTCCACTGGTGTGTGTCTCCATAACCCACAAAGCCATTCCCATCTGCATTGGGCACAAGAGCTTCTAGCTGAGCATTAATGGCGGCACCATCCATGGTAGGTATTCGTACATATGCATCAACAACTACATCTTTCAAGAACTTCTTTGCGTCTCTCTTGAATCTATGACCAGGTTTAAGGAACTGGCGATGCTTATTGGTGGCTCTAAGTTGACGAGGGAATATCTCCCCGGCAACAGTGCCAGAAACAATGCTTGTACGTCACACGTCAGTTGGGAACCCCAAGAGGAAGGTATGATGAGTGCAGCAGCAAGTTTTCCCTCAGTATGAAACCAAGGTTTAATCGAACCAGTAGGAAAACGAGGTTGCTTCGAAGGTGTTGGTGAAGGAGTGTAGTGCGGCGCAACACCAGGGATTCCGGTGCCAACGTGGAACCTGCACAACACAATCAAATTATTTTGCCCCAACTTAACAGTGAGGTTGTCAATCTCACCGGCTTGCTGAAAACAAAGGGTTAAACGTATCGAATGGAAAATGATGTTTGTTTGCATAAAACAGTAGAGAACAATGATTGCAGTAGATTGTATTTCAGATGTAAAAGAATGGACCGGGGTCCACAGTTCACTAGTGGTGTCTCTCCAATAAGATAACTAACATGCTGGGTAAACAAATTACAGTTGGGCAATTGACAATTGATAAGTGCATATAACATGCATGTGTGAGTTGTGGTGTCTACTATGAGATTCATTTGGTCATTACGACAAAGTACATAGACCGCTATCCAGCATGCATCTATGCCTAAATAATCCACTTTCCGGTTAACATCCGTACCCCTTCCAGTATTAAGTTGCAAGCAACAGACAATTGCATTAAGTAATGTGCGTAATGTAAACAATACATTCATCCTTGAATAAAGCATTGCTGTTTTACCCCTAGTGGCAACAACACATCTACAACCTTAGAACTTGCTGTCACTATCCCAGGTTAAATAGAGGTTGAACCCAACTATCATGCATAAATACCCCCTCTTGGAGTTACAAGTATTCACTTGGCCAAGGCTTCAACAAGTAACGGAGAGCATGCAAGATCACAAATGACATAGACATGATAATATAATATTCAGCTCCACATAGGTATCAATATAAGTCAGATCCCAGCAAACACAACATGTAGCATTACAATAAGATGATCTTGATCATGATAGGCAGCTCACAAGATCTAAACATGATGGCACAAGTGGAGAAGACAACCATCTAGCTACTGCTATGGACCCATAGTCCAAGGATGAACTACTCACGCATCACTCCGGAGGCGGGCATGGCGATGTAGAGCCCTCCGGTGATGATTCCCCTCTCCGGCAGGGTGCCGGGAAGAGCTTCAGAAACCCCCCGAGTTAGGGTTGACGACGGCGGCGGCAGCGAATATGTTTTGGATGAAAGGCTCGGTGTTTTAGGGTTTTCACGTCTCGGGGAATAAATAGGCGAAGGGGCGATGTCGGCGGACCCCCGAGGGGCCCAAACCACAGGCAGGCGCGGCTGGGCCCACTGCCGCGCCGCCAGGTGGTTTGGCCACCTCGTGGCTCTCCTTCGTCTCTCCTTCGGACTCCGTGTACGTGCTGGAAAAATAGGGACTTGGCCTTTTGTTTCGTGCAATTCCGAGAATATTTCCAGAAGTAACTTTCTGAAACCAAAAACAGCAGAAAACAGGGAACTGGCACTGTGGCATCTTGTTAATAGGTTAGTCCCAGAAAATGCATAAAAGTGATACGAAGTGTATATAAAAACATGTAGCAAATGGTATAATATAAACATGGAACAGCAGAAATTATGGATACGTTGGAGACGTATCACTTATCAAAACAAGAATACTTGCCGCCCTTCGCCAGCCAAACGAAAGTCATAGCCTGCATGCACACTGGGCAAGGCCACTTCCCGTGCGTACACCATCCGCAGAATATCGCGCGTGCCGGCAAGTCATGCAGGGACGTGTGGTACCAGACGTACATAGTGAAGTGCTCCTTTGTTACGGCGTCGTATGTCCGTACCCTTTGTTGCCAGGCAAGCAACAAATCATCCACCAACGGCTCCATGTACACACTCATATTCTTCCCCGGATATTCAGGCCCTGGAATTATCAGTGACAAGAACATGTTCTGTTTTTGCATGCAGACGCCAGGGGGGAGATTCAACGGAATGACAAACATCGGCCAACAACTATATGTGCAAGCAGACATACCATATGGGTTGAACCCATCTGTTGATAAGGCAACTGCTACACTCTTGTTTGAGCCCGCTTTTTCGGGATACTTCTCAATGAATTTCTTCCATGCAACACCATCAGACGGATGTACCATCTTCTCAGGACGATACCTCTTCCCATCTATCGGCCATCTCATTTGTTGGGCAGATTCGTTGGTCATAAAAAGCCGTTGGATCCTCGGTAGGAATGGAAGATACCGAAGGACCTTTTTGGCTACTGTGAGCTGCGTCTTCTGACCATCACCGTTGTCGACCTCCATATACCTAGAGGACTTGCACTTGAGACAGTAGTTTTCATCGATGTGTTCTTTTCTAAATAACATGCAGCCCTTTGGACAAGCATCTATCGGCGTATATTCCATCTTAAGTGAACCGAGGATTTTCTTCGACTCGTACATGTTCTTTGGCAGAATATGTGTCTCCGGTAGAAGAGAGGCAATAACATGCAGGAATGCATCAAAGAAATTAATGCTTACGTGATACTGGGACTTGACAGCCATCAGGCGACTTATGGAATCAAGTTGAGAAACCTTTGTATGGGCGTGGAGGGTTTTCTGCAAGGCAAACAATGTATCATAGAACTCCTTTGTGCTCTTGTCCGTCTCCCCCTCTGCATCATCGGTTGGAATTTCAGGTGCACGTGCATTAGCGAATTGATCTAGCATTCTATCAGCCCCAGTATCAAAAGCCGTTGATGCCTCCTCGGTGCGCTGTCGCGCGACCTTCTTCCCTCTAGATGCACGCTCGCCATGCAAAGTCCAACGATGGTAGTCTGGCATAAACCCTGACTTGGCAAGGTGAAAACCCATGTCGTCCTTTGTTTGGCGACACTGGTTTTTGCAACATTTGCACGGGCACCAAGTTAACCCAGGATTTTTAGCAAATGCAAACTCCAGAAACTCTAAGGTCTTAGTCAGCCATTCATCGGACATCTGACTCGCACCGGCTCGGCCACTGTACATCCAATTACGATCCTCCATCTCCACACTGAATAATGCAGACATATATTTAACAAAAAGATTCATGCATCATTAATTTAATTATTTACAGAACTATAGATTTTACGCGTTGAATGCACTCACCTATATCTACTAGGTAAAGCTAAGGCCATCCCACCCGAGCATGTGTAGCTTGTGTTCGTTTCCATGTCCTACTCCTATCCAAGACAGAATTTAGGCAGCACCTCCCCGCTGCTCTCCCAATACACGTCTCGACAAAGTTTCGAGAGATTGTGTATCCGGAGAAGAACATGGGAGGCGCCACCGAAATTCTGTCTCGGATAGGAGTAGAACATGGAAACGAACACAAGCTACACATACTCGAGCTGTCCAAAACGTGGACAATTCGAAACGGCCACGGTTATAAAAAGATATAGCTCTTTGTACATAAATATATACCCTGAACAAGGTGTATACATAAATATATACAAACAGCTCTTTATATATAAACATATACCCTTGACAAGGTGTATACATAAATATATATAAAGAGTTTCATCTTTATAACTATAACCCTTCCGAACGGGAGACACCTAGGGTTACGCGACTTGTTTGGTGAGCTACAAAATAATGCAACCTAGCAAGAGGAGCGGAAGAGCGTCATTACCCTCGAAGCGTGATCGGCAAGAAGATGGGGAATCCTACGGCTCCATCAAAATCCCTGCCCTACGACGAATCTCCCGGCATCAAGCTCGTCTCTTTTCCATGCATCAAAAACTGAATTTAACAATCAGACAGTTATATACATATAAAAGAAAAACAAACAAAAATTATTGGATGTTCTAGCTCGGCTACTACTAAACTAAACTAACAAAAACTAAACTAAATAGTGACTAACTACTACTGAGCTAAACTAACAAAAACAACTGAACTAACTACTGACTAATCCTAAGCAGCAACTAAACTAACCAGTGACTAACTACTAACTAACCCTAAGCAACTAACCCTAACCGTAGCAGGGGGTGGCAGCGGCCCGGGAGTGGTGGCGGCGGGGGTGGCAGCGGACCGAGCGAGTCGGAGGTGGAGCAGAGGAGGCCGGCTGGGGTCGGAGCGGCGGCTGGAGCTGCGAGTCGGAGGTGGAGAAGAGGAGGCCGAGTCGAGGTGGAGTAGAGGAGGCCAAGGGTGCCGGAGCAGGAGCCGTGTCGAGGTGGACGAGAAGAGGCCGAGGGTGGTGGCGGCGGAGGGTGGCAGCGGCGACAGATCCAGGGGCCCCGGGAGTGGTGGCGGCAGGGGGTGGCAGCGGCCCGGGAGTGGTGGCGGCGGGGGTGGCAGCGGACCGAGCGAGCTGGCGGCGGCAGCGGAGGGAGCAGGCGGTGGGGGTGGCGTGGGTGGGAGTCGTGGCGGTGGCGGCTAACGGCGGTGTGGTGCGGCGAACGGCGAATTGGGGAAAGTATGTGTTTCGGGAGCCAAAATTTCCCTAAGTCCCCGCCGTTTCTTTGCCGAGTGGGCTTCTTCGCCGAGTGTCCCACTCGGCAAACACCATTTATTATTTTAACATTTCATTTTATATTATTCTTTTTGTTAGTTAATTTTTCCTCTTGAAACCTCGCACCACACTCTAATTAACACATATGATATGGCACCACCTAGTTTTTGGTGTGGTTCCGACGCTCCGGGGCCTCGGTTCCGTCGAACCCCCCCCCCCCCCCCCCCACAGTTGACCGGAAGTCAACCGTGTCGTCTACCCCTTCCACGGGCGTCGAAAGGGGGTAGCTCCGAAGACTTTTCTCCTTGGTTGTGTTTGGTTAGGTCATATGAACATTTGAAACCCAGTTTGGCCCCATGTTTTCACATGATTCCACCCGTTGCACCCGAAATGGGAGTTTCCACCTAGAAGAGCTGAACCTTCGAAGGGGATAAGTGTGGTGTGTGAAGCCGGTCACACCTCGGAGTCTCATGTTTGCTCTTGAAACCTCCCACCACACTCTAACACATATGATATGGCACCACCTAGTTTTTGGTGTGGTTCCGACGCTCCGGGGCCTCGGTTCCGTCGAAACCCCCCCACAGTTGACCGGAAGTCAACCGTGTCGTCTACCCCTTCCATGGGCGTTGAAAGGGGGTAGCTACAAGGACTTTTCTCCTTGGTTGTATTTGGTTAGGTCATATGAACATAATTAACCTGATTTGGCTCCATGTTTTCACATGATTCCACCCGTTGCACCCGAAATGGGAGTTTCCGCATAGAAGAGCATAACCTTCGAGGGGGATAAGTGCGGTTTGTGAAGAGTGTCACACCTCGGAGTCCCGAGATGTCTCTAACAACCTCCCACCACACTCTCATGCATATTATGTGACACCACCTATGTTTTGGTGTGGTTCCGACACCCCGAAGCCCCCGCCTCCGTCGAAACCCACCCACAGTTGACCAGAAGTCAACCGTGTCGTCAACCCCTTCCACGGGCGTCGAAAGGGGGTAACTACAAGGACTTTTCTCCTTGGTTGTGTTTGGTTAGGTCATATGAACATAATTAACCTGATTTGGGCCCATGTTTTCACATGATTCCATCCGTTGCACCCGAAATGGGGGTTTCCGCATAGAAGAGCATAACCTTCGAGGGGGATAAGTGCGGTTTGTGAAGAGTGTCACGCCTCGGAGTCCGGAGATGTCTCTAACAACCTCCCAACACACTCTCATGCATATTATGTGACACCACCTATGTTTTGGTGTGGTTCCGACACCCCTAAGCCCCCGCCTCCGTCGAAACCCACCCACAGTTGACCAGAAGTCAACCGTGTCGTCTACCCCTTCCACGGGCGTCGAAAGGGGGTAGCTACAAGGACTTTTATACTTGGTTGTGTTTGGTTAGGTCATATGAACATAATTAACCTGATTTGGGCTCATGTTATCACGTATTTAATACCGAGAGGGAAAAGTGCAGTGTGTGTGAAGTCGGTCACACGTATCTCGGAGTCTTGTGATATCACATGTGAGTTTTCTTTTCTTTTCCCTTAATTAATTGCCTTACAGCAGGTGATTCACGCGTTGTAGGTGGCTGTCGGTGGAGTGGATAAGATCACATATTCCGGGTATGTGGTGACAAGAATACATTTAATTAAGAAAACACACACATGTAATATCGAAGACATATTTGATTTAACGTTAACACATAACGAGCACATTCCGGAACCGCCGATACATAATTGACTAACAAACAAATAAACATGTAGAACAAATTACAACAATCACGAACAACTAACAAATTAATTAAAACCTACGATCTTCTCATCAAATATCTTCTCCTCCGGCCGATCCCATACCAGATGGACCTCCGAAGAAGTGGCCTCCCGTCCTAAAGAACGGACCCGGGTCGACGACCTGCTCCACATGGATTCGGATAGTATGAACCAGTGACGGTTTCGTCGTGGTTGAGTAGGGGGCGTCAAACTCAGACGGTGGAAGCTCAGGCTCTGGCACCTCCACATCGTAGACGGTAGGAATTTCTGATGGATTCTTCATCCACGCCATCACACTCAGGTACCAGCTGTCCTCCGGCTTGAGCATTTCCACAAGCTGCCCACCTAGCCTGTTTATGAACTGGTTCACGGCTTGGGGCTCCCACACCTCCCGTGGGAACCTCTCAAACCTCAGCTTCGTTAAGTACGACAGCTCCGATGGCCGCCCTCCGTGCCCACGATGCCAGCGGCTCATCGTGAGCGTCTCCCCGTTGACAGCGAGGCCGGGGGAGGCATGGAGGACGCGAGTGCAGTCCTCGCTGAAGCGGAAGCGCACGAAGAAGTCGAATGATGGCGCGCAAACCTCCACCTTGACGTTGCGGCGGTTCACACCGCACTTCACCACCACAGCCCCCACGACCGTCTCCGGTGACACCGGTGGTCGGCTACCTCCGACCGTCCCCATATGTGCGCGCCCGCTCCACTTCTCCTCCAGCTTGACCATGCCGGGAGTGCGAGACAACACACAATGCCCGCGCTCGGAGTCTTCAAGCCCACTCCACATCCTTCTCCTGAAACTATCTACGACGGGGTAAATATTGCAATGGGCGAATTTGTGTGTAAAAGATCAGTGGCCGGGGAGGGGGGGATCTTTTATAGCCTTCCCACAAGCTATCCCGCCCAAAATTTCCCGCCAAAAAAAACCCGTCAAAATTTCCCGCCGAAAATTTTACCACCCAAAAAATGTACCTAAAATTAATCCGGATGAAAAACAAGTTGTGTTGAATACCTAAATATAGCTGAAACAAAACACACAGTTTCTCCTAGCTATAGCCCTACACTGATTCACGGTCGAATGTCGTTGCATTCAGTGTAGGGCATAGCTAGGGAACCCGAATGTTTTGTGTTTGAGCACAAGGTAGAATGAGTGAGTAACCTGTCTGAGAGGTGGACTATTTATAGGGAAACAAAACAGACGGTTTCCCCTAGCTACAGCCCTACACTGATTCACGGTCGAATGTCGTTGCATTCAGTGTAGGGCATAGCTAGGGAACCCGAATGTTTTGTGTTTGAGAACAAGCTAGAATGAGTGAGAAAGCTGGCTGAGAGGTGCAGTATTTATAGGCGTCGTTAGGGTTCAGAACCTGGCGCCAAAACAAAACGCGCCGGAGAGGGAAAAGAGCGGGAAAAGTGTACATTTCGCCGAGACAAACACTCGGCGACGCGCTTCTCTCGGCGAAGAATTGGCGCGTACTGAAATTTCTTCTCCCGCCCAGCAAGTTTGCCGAGAGGACATACCCGGCGAAGCACACCACCCGGCGAAGAAATGGCGCGGAACGAATATTTCCTTCCCGCCCACCAAATTTGCCGAGACGAGATCTCGGCGCAAAAGGTCACCCGGCGAAGAAATGGCGCGGAACGAAATTTTGTTTCCCTCCCATGTCTTTGCCGAGTGTCCTCCACCGACAAACTCGGTGAAACGGCGCGGCAAACCAAATTTTTTCCGCGCCATTTCTTCGCCGAGTGCCAGCCACCGAGACACTCGGCGAATGGTTGCGGAAAAGGCGGCAAAATATCAAAAGTTTCGCGCGCACTTTTTACCGAGTGCAGATGTCGGCGAAGAAAAGGCATCCCATCTTTGCCGGCTGTGGCACTCGGCGAAATTCATGCATCGCTGCGGAAATGTGGGTCCCAATGGCAGGCGCCACGTGGTCGTCCGTTTCGCCGAGATCTCAGTATTGCCGAGTGTTTTCTGTGATGTTCGCCGAGAAGATGTTCGTCGCCGAGTGCTTTATCCACGCAGTGCCGGCGAACGTGCTGTTTGCCGAGTGTTCTCCTGTTCGCCGAGTTTCATCTGCGCGGTGTCGGCTTAGAAGCCCTTCGCCAAGTCCGCCCGACATTTTGCACTCGGCAGAGAGGGATTTTCCCGTAGTGGTGAGCGTGTGTGTCATTATACATGGCTGTGCATGGACCAATTTGAGATGTTGAAGATATAAAGCTAAACAATAATGGATGAGACAAACATGTCAATAAAGTAAAGACCATATACAAGAGTTAGAAACACATTTACGGTTATATCTAACAGAAAAGTTCGAGCTAGTGCAACCCACAAGATGTAGTTCAAAAACACTTAGTCTAAGATACAAGAATAAAATACCATTATCGCTGGGCTTAAGCATGCGAAAACAGCTAACCACCAACTCTTCAAGTTCTCCTTGTCGCATGCTTTTGACCTCAGCAAATAATAGATTGTCCATGTCACAATCATCAGCTCCTTTAGTCTTCGCAATGAAATTGAAATGATAGTACAACCTTTGGTAGTTCTCAACAATTAATTTTTAATGCACAATATCTTTGAGTTTATACGCAGTATCCTAACAAAAGAAGCATGGATCAGATCAGTAGCTGTACATGAATACGTCAATAAGACAAAGTGCATCTCTGGTATCAGGGTGACAGCAGGAGGAAGGGAGAGAGACCAAACCCCAAGATTGTGATCCTTATTATAATTGTCCACTAAAACTTGAGCAAATAGGCGCCTTTCCTCACGGCACTTCTCAATTGCATGCGACTGGGAACACTTCTTCCTAGTTCCATCAGGCCAGTAAAGGCATGTTCGTATAGCCATCTCCACTCGAGAAACCCCAGCTTGTTCCATGCACCTAGTTTAGATCAGAGCATTCCATATGATTTGCACATTGTGCTTTCTCAAACTTCGAGAACACAAAGTAATACTAGGATCAGCAAGACATAGGCTCAGGGCGAACAAGCTTGTGTGGAAGGTTTTAGTAGGTGGAACAGGGATCAAATAGCTCCCAAGTTAACTCTATCATAGCTAACTGTAGCAATGATGAACAAAAATAAGACAAAACTGAGCTGCTTACATGCCTATAAGGCCTCGATGCATTTTTCAAGTTATACATCCTTTCATTTTATCCCCCAACCCAGTGCACTCTTAAGACACTGTTTTTACAAGCTCATGGTTCTGACTATCACCACGGTTAGTACATGAGGAAACAGAACCGTGGGGGTATGACTGACTAGAATTAAGAGAAAAATATAACTACATAAAAATTGGTAGCATAGCATATATCCAACTATACATACTTGGTTAGTTTTTGGGTATGCTTGTGATTTATGCGCTATTTCAACAACACTCTGACAAGTACAGTTACAAAAGTTAAAATGTCCACTAACTTTAATTGGATCCAGAACAAAAATTTAAAACACAATGTATGCTGAACATTTTATCAGCTTGTTGGATTTTCTATATTCTAACTAAGGGCCATTTTTTAATTCATGCTATCAAAACTATGAATATCTTTCACAAACTACATAATAGAAGTACAATCCTGTTTGCATATAATCAATTGCATGTGTGTGCAAACGAACTGAACAGAACCGATGGAAATCTACAAAGAAGGATGCCGATAAACTTACATTTTTTGAACCCGGCGGCTCTGAAGATGGCAATCGATAGCATTCTCAGCTTCCTCTAAGCTCTGAAATGGCCCACCCACATGAGGGTATGTCTGGAAATATCCTTCAAGATCAACCCTGATGAAAATTTTCAAGCCCCAATCTTGTCTTAGCCAGGCCCAGAAGGTTGACCCAGTAGATGAGTGTCTTGATGTTGGCGAGACAACAATAGTGTCATTAGCAACTGCCTCGGCATGAAGGGAGGGCGAGCCCTGTTCTTGCAGTGGATGAGGAGATGCAAGCTCAGCGGTGCCTCCCACATGCCGCTCCTCCTCACACCTGAACTGGAAAGAGCTCGATGAGTAGAAGAATAACTTATCTTAGCATCTTGCTGTGGTAAATTGAAAGAACTCCTACTAAAATAAAACATCTTTAGGCTTTCTCTATAAGAAAAAAAGAAGAAAAAGTGAATACTACCGGGAACTCTCGATCTGCCGGCCTGAAATCTGAGTGGAATAATCATCCATCTACCTCCCTCCCCCAAGGAATCATTCCCCATCGATAGACAATCCAGTTCATACCGGAAAAAAGAACTAGTTGTGGAGCGAGAGAGACATACGGTGGCTGACCGCATAAGGAGGCACCGGCTGCGTCGAGTAGCTCGCCGGAGATTTCGGATCGAGATGGCCCGCTCGGGGCAAAGATCACCGCCGCGTCGCCGTCCCCACGGTCACGGGGCCAGTGGTGGATTCGGCTAGTAACTAAGGTGTCAGTCGTTTGTCTAAGTATCATCTTTTCGCGCCGCAAGGGTCTTCGAAACCAAAGGTATATCGAAAGATGTTTGCAGCCAGCAATAGTAGAATGGAGCTAATACGATAATTGCAATAATAAAAAGGATTAAACAAAATACGAGAGAAAAGTCGAGAGTACACCAACAAAGGAAGCGGTCGTGAGGTGAAAGGGATCATATTAATAAAAAAAGAAACATTTTCAAGTTGTTATATATATGTGCCCGTGAGTATGTGTTCTGAGGTGAAAGGGATCGTTCCCGAGGTACAGTGTTGTGGTCGCGGGCACGAGGCGACATTGTTGTGGTAGATCTTTCATATGTGTTGGCGCTAGGGTTCACCCGACCGGTCATGTGTTCTTAGGTGGGCATGTCGTGCCGCTGGCCACGATCTGCGAATCAGTCGATGTGGTTTGGGATGATAAGATGGTCGACGAGGCTGGGCGACGGCGATGTCAAAGTGCTGCTATCTTGATAGAGGCCATACTTGTACCATTCCATTGACGACTCTTGGAGAAATACTAGACATCCAATTGTTCATATCATCCTTTTTAGCCGCTTGATTTATGAGATTATACCATTGTGTGATGTAATTACACAGTTAAATTACGTGGAACTCAAACATAGAATTATTTTTATTCTTAATCGTTTCAACTTTCAATCAAACAAGCGAGTTTTCTATCAATGATGAAATACATCTAACTACTATTTGAAATTGCGTTGTCTTCTATATGTAGCCGTTTAACCAATTTCCAAAAAGTCTACGTGACAAAATGTTTGACATTTTGTATGCAATTTATCCACCTCATCAGTTAGTTTAGCTCGTTAATTTCATCTGATCTACAACTTCACGACTTTAACTGATTTGTATGCAAGATCAAATTAATTGATCCAATACACATCCATTGTAAGTCAATTAAATTTAGCCGCTCAACTATTGTCTTCAATAGAATCTTGCATGTTCATGTAGACAACTTCATATTACATATTCCCTCCGTTATTAAATATAAGCCTTTTTAACTTTTCTTGATTCGTACGTATATTCACTCATTTCAGTCCATATTTAGTCCACGTGGTCAAAACATATTATAATTTGGAACGGAAGGAGTACAACTTATATCTTTTCATTCACATATAAAGTTTTTAAATAGATTTCATGAGATATTCTTCAGCTATCATGTTCATTGGTATCCCGTTGTAATCGCGCGGGTATTTGTTAGCTAGTGTAGTTTTCTTTTACAGTGTAGGCAGTAGATTTTAATGCATTTTTTTTGAGAATCAGTAGATTTTAATGCAAATACCTACTATATATAAAGGCGCGACATCTTCGCGGCCTGTCGGTGCTTCCACGCCGCGTGCGATCGACGGCCGTCCGATCCGCGCGTTGACGGCCCGGATGCGGCCACGTCAGCTTCGCGCGCGCGGCACTGTTCCTGCACGATTTTTAGCGCGCGGGCCGTGACGGGTTGCCGGCCAAACCTGGCCACCTGGGCCCGTGCCAGCGGGCTGGCCCGCGAGCACGCGTGCCCGCCCCGTCATGGCCCGCCTGGGGCCGTGCTGGGGCCTGGAGGCCGAGCCCGCGTGCCGGCACGGGCACGGCCCGTTTATCGGCCAGGCACGCGGAGGCCCGCGAGGCACGTGACGGCCCGCCAGGCACGCGACGCACCGTGCGGTTGATTAGAGGCCCAACGGGCAGAATTTGGAGCCGCGGGAGGGAATCTGGAGGGTGCAACGGTCGAATTTCGGCCCGTTGGAGCTTTTTTTAATCGAGATTTTCACGGATTAGCCCATTTTAAGCAGGATTTAGAGTATATAGCCGTTGGAGGGCTGTTTTAGCCCAAACAATGTCAAATTTTTGCTATAAAAAGGGTTGCACACCCCTCTCATTTCTCACACTCAAACATGGCTGATCACAATATGAATACCACCTTCAACCTCGGTGATCTCGACCCCGATTTTGTCGTTGATAGCGATCCCTATGCTCATTCTCCTCTCTTTGACCCCAATCCCTATGGTGATCCTTCCCTATCTCAATCACAGCCTTCTCAAGCTTCTCATCCCACCACCTCCACCTCCTCCACCGCAAAAAGGCCACGCAAAAGAACCTCCAAGGTGTGGGATCACTTTGAAGAACAAGCGGTGGTGCCGCCGGGGGGAGGTGCCCCGGAGATCAAGGCCAAGTGCAAATGGCATGGATGCACAAGTGTGCTGTCCATGCAAAGCAAAGGAGGAACCGGCCACTTGACGAGGCACATCGAGATCCACGAGAAGAGGGCTAAGAAGGACGCGGCAAGTTCGGCCGCCGGCGTCCAGAGCACGCTCCAATTCAACCCTGACGGTTCGGTACGTAATTGGACCTATGATCCCGCTCTGCAGAGAGAAGCTCTTTGTGCTTTGATTGCTTCTAATGATTTACCATTAGGTTTTGGTGAGTCGAAAACTTTTGTCGAATATATTCAAACTACTCAAAATCCTAATTTTAAACCTGTTTCTAGACAAACTACATCTAGGGATATGAAAAAATTATGCAAAAAGAATCTTGCTAAAATTAAAGAAAACTTTGTCGAATGCACATTTTCTGTCGCTTTAACATCTGATATTTGGAGTGGTCAGGCTAAGCAAGACTACATTTGTGTGGTTGCCCATTATGTTGATGAAAAGTGGCAACTACAAAAAAAGAGTCATAGGATTTGAATTAATTGATGTTTCACACAGTGGTCTGAACATTTCAAATGCTATAAATAAAGTTGTGCAAGATTTTGCTCTCACCTCCAATTTTTTTGCAATAACTCTGGATAATGCTTCGGCAAACACTAATGCAATGAATTACCTCACTCCTTTATTTGACCACTATGCTGCACCCTATTTAATGCATCAACGTTGTGCTTGTCATATAATTAATCTTATTGGTAAATGTGCTTTAAAGAAGGTGAAAGACCACGTTGAAGTATTGCGCAATGCAATTACTTTTCTCGGTAGTGATAATGGTCGAATTTCCAATTACAAGAGATATTGCATTGCATTAGGCACGGTAGCTCGCAGATATAGTTTAGACATGCCTATTAGATGGAACTCTACATATATGATGCTTAAGTCACTTATGAGAGACACAAATTCTTTTAGTGGGTTTATTAAGATTAGAGCTAGTTGTACTCTTTTTCCTTCCCAGGGATGGAAGGTTTTAATGAGGCAGCAAATAATAAAGCTCACTTTTATCCCAAATGACACTTTGCCTCATTTCTACACTGTTTTTTTTTATCGAATGAATATTTTCTGTTTTCTACAATGTTTTCTTTTCATCCTATTCTTTCAAATTTTTGGGGCAAAAATAAAGCCACAACACAAATAAATGAGAAGGGAATCTAGTCCGCATGCTGCATGCATTATTGCATCGGAGTGGAGTGACTTGGATTGGACATTGCAGTGCAGTACTGGAGTGGCCGCATGCATTATTGCCCAAGATGATTGTCTGAGTGCATGCATACAGCATACTGCATAGTGCATGGCTTATCACTGCCAAACTTTGATGTTTGATCACTGCACTGAGTGCATGCATACAGAGCATACTGCATAGTGCATGGCTTATCACTGCAAATCTGCAATGCATGCACGAGGCCGGTCGGCCACTCGGCCGTGGCGACCAATTTTTTCATTCGACATATTTTGTAAAATGCAAACCCTAGATCAATTTTTCCTGGTATAAAAAGCTCTCACCACCCCTCTCATTTCTCTCACACAACTACACACAACCTCACACAAACACACACACACACACCATGGCTGAACCTGAACCCCAGCAAAACAACAAGATTGGTGGAGCCGGATACCTTAGGCCTCGGCCTTCCCGGTGTGGCGGCACTTCGATGAAGTAATTACCGTAGTGGATGGAGTGGAGCAGCTCCAAGGAAAATGCAAATTTTGCTCGATTCTGCACGTGCAGAGGCGTGGACCAACCGGCCACTTAACTCGGCACCACGACGCGCATCTCAGGAGAGGAGATGTAATCGGCTAGTTTTAGAGCAAAGCTAGCAATAAAACTGTACTCTTTTTCCTATCTAGAGATAGAAGGTTTTAACGAGGCAGCTAGCAATAAAGCTCTATTTTATCATGTATCGCATTTTACATTTTTCTATCTTTAATTCTGAATTTTTCTGAATTTTTTCGCATTTTTTTAAGCAAAAACAGTCAAAACTGGCACGTGGGCCAAATCTGGCCCGTCGTGACTACGCGGGCCCGTGCCGGCACGATTAACTGAGGGGCCGTGCCTGGCCTTAAGGCCAGACCCGTGTGCCCGCACGGCACGGCCCGTCTAGTAAACGTGCCCTGGTGGGCCGTGCCGTGCCAGGCCCACCAAGACATAAACGGGCCCGTGCCGTGCCGGGCCGGCCCGTTGGCCAGGTTTGCTGCCGGCTGCCAGGCGGTGACCCCCCGCTCGGCACGAAAATTGGCGCGCGCGCACGCCTGGCCACCCGGTGGCAACCGGTCACCCCACCTCCCGCACGATTTTTGACGCAGGCAGAGAAGGACGTGGCCCGGTCGTCCCAGTAGCCTTTTCCCGCCGCGCTGCCTCGCCTTCGCGGCACTGTCTCCGGCTGCCCCGGTCCAGATCGGCGCCGCCGCGAGCTCCACCGTCATCTCCTCCTCCTCCTCTTCGAGTTGCACAAGCTGGGATGGCGTACACTGCGAGATCGTTGACTTCTTCTTCACCTCCGGTCGAGACCGCCGCCGTCCGATTCGCCGCCGTCTGAGCTCCCCCGACCTTGCCGTCTGTCCCAAGATCCTCCAACGCCACCTACCCGCTCTACGCCGCCTCATCGCCCTCCACGACGAGCTCGCCCTGGTCCGCTCCTCCCTCCTCTTCTTCGCCTCCTCCTCAAACGCCGCCTCACGGTTCTTCCTCGTGCTCTTCCTACGATGGCGCGGTGCGACGCCAGATCGCCCGTGGCAGGATTCGTGAGGAAGGAGCACCAGTTCCTCGCCGAGCTCGGTCTCGCGCCGCGCAACCCGGGCTCCTTCGCCTGTGGCGCCTGGGGCGCCTTGGGCCCCGTCGTCACCACCGCCAACCCTACCAACAACCAGGTGCGTCTCCACGCGTCCCCGATCCGCTCGATTCCGTTCGAATTTCAGGGGCTCAGTGTGTGTTCGGCGGCATATTTTGAGGGAATTTGTGTACGGTTGTGACGTTGTGTGTGTTTGTGCTTCAGGTCACTCATTGCTGAGGTCCTTGAGGCGTCCATGGACGATTACGAGAAGGGCATGAGCGCCTGGTTCGATGCCGCCAAGACCGTGGTCGCCTCGCCTATTTTGCAATCTCCAAGGTACGCGGCAGAGATGGAGTCCTTCGCTCCTGATAACCAGCCGCACCAGGCCGGACTAGAGGCTGCGGAGCGCCCGGCCTTGGGCGTTCAGCATCCAGGGAGGCAGGCCGGAGATGAGGCCGTCGACGGTTCGATCTTCTTCCTCCAGCATCCAGGGAGCAGCCAAATCCGCTTCTACATCAAGCACACTTGTTGGGGTAGCTGCTGCCGGTTCCGCTGCCGTCTCTCCTAAGAACATCATGTGAGTGTCTGATTTTTTATACCATATTGCTACCTTATTAAACTAGATGCATGTCATTACCTGTGATCTGTGAATGTGTGATTGTGCGAATTAGTCCTTGATGCACAACATTACCGTAATGGTTATTTTGTCAGATTAAAGGCATGTCTGAATCCCTGATGGACAGATCTGTTTGAATGCTTCACAAATTCATTTTATATGAATATGTACCGTATGTTAATTTGCACAACGATTCACTGTTTGGTACATGAAAAATTACTGGTATATAGAAAATCATGTAGCCTGCTTATTTATTGTTTGGTACAGAATTTGCCATATGTGCATATCTATTTAAAAATGCAAATTAAAGGTCTATGTGCTTATACTTTTTTCATTTAATGTGGACGAAAGCCAAGAGGCCCAGCATGCCACCAGTGGAGCGAGCCCCTCTTTCCCCTCGCTACAGTGCGCTCAGGCGATAAGAAGGCGACTCCGCTTTCCCTTCCTCGCCGCCGGCCAGGCCGGTGGTTCCCTCCCTCTCCGCCTGCCGCCTCGGTGGCGGGAGAGTGGGGGAACCCCGGTCTTGCGTCTCCGGCTTGTAGTGTGTAGATTAGGTGTGTGTGCCCTGCTGACGGCGTCGAAGACGGTGGCGACGGTGTCGGCGAGCTGGGCGAGGTCCTTCCCCTCCTTTCCCCGTTCCGGCCTCGGCGCCGGGGAGGTTGTGAAGGTGGTCCGTCAGATCTCCTCCTCCTGCTTTGTTTCTCCGGCCGTCCGTGGTGGAGAGAGGAGAAGTTGGTGGGCGGTGGTGATCTGCTTTTGGTGGTGCTGGATGTGGTGGGCC
Source organism: Poa pratensis (assembly GCA_947311845.1). Classification (NCBI taxonomy): domain Eukaryota; kingdom Viridiplantae; phylum Streptophyta; class Magnoliopsida; order Poales; family Poaceae; genus Poa; species Poa pratensis. Next base: position 12,069,250 of record CAMZMU010000082.1, read on the forward strand.
TCTTCGTCGAGTTTGCTCCGGCCATGGTGGCGAGGGGAGCGGCGGCTAGAGGCGGGTGGGTGATGGTGGTGGCTGGCCTGGGCGACGCCGAGTCGGCTGGAAGCTGGGCGGTGCTGTGGAGCTGGCGCTGTGGCCGTGCGCGTTCATCGCGTCTAGGTTCCGTCGCGCAGCGGCGGACGACTCTTGCGGTCATCTACAACGTGTGGCGGCGCTCTCTCCCCGGCGGCATGAGGTACGGCGACGGCGGCGTCGGCTAGGTTCTTGGGAGCCGGCGATGGATCCGATTGAAGTTCTTTCAGGGTGCTCAGGGTGCTTCGTGCAAATTGCAGGGTCCTTTTGTAATTTTCTTTTCTTTGTTGGACTTGCTTGTAAGTTGTACTGAGTATTCTGAATACATGGATCGGATCCTTTCCTCAAAACAAAACAAAAAAAGCCAAGAGGCCCAGGATTTAGCTATGTCAGCACCTCGGTTTGTTCATAACCCTGCAACAGATGTAGCGGATGGTGTCAATGTGCATGTGGAATTTTTTGATGCTGATGAGGGTCAGGTAGGAGAAGAAGAAGCTGATGTTGTGGTTATTAGCCCAAAGAAAAGGAAGTTTATCTCACCTGTTTAGATGTAGTTTGATAGACTAAAAATTGGGGGGAAGTGGATGGCGAGATGTATTCATTGTTCCAAGAAACTTCCAGCGGAAACAAAAAATGGCACTACTCATCTATACAACTATCTGAGGATTTGTCATGTGAAAATGAGGTGATGTTTTTACTACACACAAATAATTTAAGTTTTTTATGTTTGACTTGTTTCTTCAGCAATGTTCTAAATGTATGTAGGCCTGAAAAAATAACACAAAATTTATATAATACTTCCAGTAATGTAACTCCTACTAAAAGTGGTTAGTATGTTATTCCCGAACATTTTCAGACTGCACTCATGTTAGTGACTACTTCAGCAGTTAGATGAAAATGTAGGTAAATGCAAGCATGACAATATGGAAAACCACAAAGCATGTATTCACGTAACGACTTAAGATATAAAATTTGGAATATTATAACATAACACTGATTAAAATCAGTGGAGTTCCGATCAGTCTGGTTTTCAGACAAAAAACATCAATGGACATGATTCTCAGAACACCTCACAAAATTTACAACAGAATATATGGAAAACAGAGATGATATCCACTTCTGCATTTGTGCGTAAACGGGCCTTGGAAGACGAACTGTTGATTTTGATTTTGGTTAGGATTTTTCTAGAGTTATTTTTGTTTCTATGCTCTGGGAGTCAATATACAGATGGTTAGTACATCTGATGGACAACCATTAAATGTTTCTTATGAGAAGTATGTAATTGCAGGATCAGTGGTAAATTTTCCGACTTCTTAGCTCCTAAATTTTCTCCTTCTTGGTGCATTGTTGGTTCATATTTGAATATGAGTTGCACATATGGATTAATTTACTCTCAACGTACACACACTTAGATTTCGCTATTCAGCTCACCTGCCAGGCTGCCACTCCCTATATACAAGACATATTGCTTTTTTCACAGTATGCAGCCACTTAATAACATAGTTTGCATTTGCCTGTGTTGTATAAACGCTCAGATCCAACTTCTTCTCCGGGGAAACATCATCGAAGGATGCATAGGAAAGGGCGGAATAATTATGTTCAAGGGAATAGTAAAATAAGATGTTGTGTACAAGATTCTCACATTTTTTGGCTTCGTTTTGTCTCAGTATAACTCTATTTCTTACAGTATGACCGAAATTTTAAGCTACATAATTTGTACAATGTTCTTCTACAAAACAGCACGATACATTCATATATCATCCAAACTAATCAACACTAACTCATTGTATTTTGCATATATTTTGTTTAACTAACAACAGCAAAATAAACTCCATGATCTCCAGTCTAACATTTTCTCCTCAATCCACGATTTATTTGAGTACTTTCATTCATGAAAATTAAAACAATTAAATACACCTTCACTTAACGTTATTATAATTATATTATAACATTTGCACGGACGCAGCGTGTCGCCGCGCCAAGTTGCCTAGTAATCGTGAAAGCTAGGAATCCCTCCTGGGAAGGAGAAAATAAAGGGAGTTGGCGTCTCTCCACCCAACACACGGGGGCCCAGACAGGCCCGCAGTTCGGCCGGACCCACCACTCAGGTGAGCGCCGAAGACAGAGCTACCCTCCCGCGCGGAATTACAGCACTACCCCCGACATCAACCTCAGAAGGGAAACCCGCCGTCGGCAACTCATCTTCTCGGCCCGCCGCCGGCGACATCCCATCCGCGGCCTCGCGTCGCTGCCAGGAGAGGTGTACTGGCGAGGAGGGGTTCGAATCCGACCTTTGTTCCCCTCTTCCACCTGAGTCCCGACCTACCAACGGGGCTCTAAATCTCCCTACTGCTGCCGCCGTGCCTTTGCTACCCCCCACCGCCGACGCATCAATCCCGCCGCCGCCCTCCCCCAGAAAACCTCCCGCCTCTCGTGCGCGTCGTTGCCATCGCCATCCCCGTCCGTTCCTCGTCGCAACATCGCACCGGTCCACAATCTTGGGCCACTTGGTCTTGAGGTATGAGCTTGTTTTCATCCAGTGATTTATTGAAACCGATTGGCCTCAACAATTTCTGAGTGTGCCGGTGCACACCCGGCACACCATACAGATCCGCCCCTGATTGATAGGATTGTTAGCCAAAAGTTACTCCTAATTACAGTATCTCTTCAGAAAAAGAAATGGACTAAGTTCTCCCCTGGCTCCGTCTAAGTTTTGTTCATCCTGTGTACCGCTAATTGAAAATTTGAGAAAAATTGTGCAACTGCGAACAAATTTGTATGAAAACAGTAATAATCGGAAGAACGACTTGCGCTTTATGTATGCCTGTTTTGGCTATTGCACTTGCTATTTACTACTGTCTTCTATTTGGGCATAGCAGGTGGAACACAGTATATAATAAGGAGTGGTGGTGATATTTCATAGAATGGAATCCTTGTGGAAGCTGTCCTACTTGCTTGAGCCGGCCTCGCTTGCCCTCATCGCGACGGCTGTTTCGGTTGCCTATGCATCAGCATCGCGTGCCCTGGACCATGGCAAGGAGATGGAGAGGAACTTGGACTTCTCGGAGGCGTCAATCACACTGGATCGGTCGCAGGCTCTCATGATCCCTCTTGCAAGCTCATGCAGTCTGCTGCTGATGTTCTATCTGTTCTCATCTGTATCGCACCTCGTCACCGCCTTTACCACAGTAGCCTCTGTGATGGCGCTCTTCTTCTGTCTGTCTCCATACATCGCCTACGCCAAGTCGCGGCTCAATTTAATGGATCCTTTCGTGTCGAGGTGCTGTTCCAAGTCATTTACCCGGTTGCAAGGATTGCTGTTGATGTTCTGTATAAGCACGGTGGCAGTGTGGTTGGTAACAGGGCATTGGTTGCTAAATAACACACTTGGGATTTCCATATGCATAGCATTTGTCAGCCATGTGAGGCTGCCCAACATAAAGATCTGTTCGTTGCTTCTCGTCTGCCTGTTTGTCTACGATGTTTTCTGGGTCTTCTTCTCAGAGAGGTTTTTCGGAGCAAATGTTATGGTCTCTGTCGCCACTCAGAAGGCATCTAACCCAGTTCACACAGTAGTTGACAAGCTCAGCCTTCCTGGGTTGCAGCTGATTACGAAGAAGATAGAGCTTCCGGTGAAGCTTGTGTTCCCTAGGAATTTGTTGGGCGGGATTGTTCCAGGAAGCACTCCTGGTGACTACATGATGCTTGGCCTTGGAGACATGGTAAGTTACTTATATCACAATGTTCCATCCTCAGACTTGGTGGTGCGATTCTCTTACTGCCACTGATGCAAATATGATTTCTTATACTCATTATTTATCCTGCATAGAAATAGTACTCGTTCAAAGGTCTCAAACTTGTGTTGTTCTACTCTCTCCCCATCTTGCTTCACTACACTCAGTTTTGTTTTCCACAGTAATTTATTATCCAGATCACTTGTAGATTCTTGTTTGCATGCACACTGTTTTGGCTAGATGGAATTGACAATTTAGGGTTCCAACTTGTGAATAACACCTCGATAGAATAGTACAAGCCTTATAACCATCCATGTATATCTACATCGCTCATGCTTTTAGTGATCTTGTACACCAACTTGTGATAATTTTATTTTAATAAATTATATGTGTTGTTATTGTGACATGTGCAGGCCATTCCAGGGATGCTTCTAGCCCTTGTACTATCTTTTGATCACCGGAAGAGCAAAGACGTGGCTGTTGCATCAGACACGTCTCCCTCCTCAAAACGGTGGAAATATGTATGGTATGCGCTAACAGGTTATGGCGTTGGCTTGGTAACTGCGTTGGCAGCTGGGATCTTGTCTCAGTCTCCCCAGCCTGCTCTACTCTACCTGGTAGGTGTTGTCTGGTAGTACAATCTTGGGGTTTCAGACATCACTGTCATTTTCTTTGTCCTACCGTGCTATGCTCTCCTGACTCGGGTTGTGCCAATTTGCAAGCATTGAATTGCATAGCTGCTAGTCGGCTTTAGCAATGGCATGCATGATCTTCTTTCTGATGGAATTTCTGGCTTCAGGTGCCCTCGACGCTCGGCCCCGTCGTGTACGTGTCATGGTTGAGGAATGATCTGTGGGAGCTATGGGAAGGATCCGATGCAACTGTGAACGACAAAGCTCATTTGTTGGAGGTCTGAGATGGTTTAACATGGCCATAAAAATTATAAGGCTCCTGACTGAAGGAATCTGTTCAGGAGAATATATTTATAATATGAGATAGATAGGTCTTAGTAGTAATCTAAGCCCGCACCATGTTGTTCTCGCAAGAGGAAACGGTGTGTATCGTTTGGCTGTCATGGAAATTGTTATTCATTATATTTGGTGAACTTTTCGAATCTCTCGTGCTCGTATGTATCGTTTGGCTGTCATGGAAATTATTATTCATTATATTTGGTGAAATTTTCGAATCTCTCGTGCTCTACTTGCTGAATGGTGAGTTGGTGACGCTGTTTCATAACGTGAGATCATGGAATGAAAGGGTTTTGGGTTCAAGTTGTTGTTTGGCAAACTAAAGAAAGAAGAGAGTTGTTGCTAAAAAAAGAGTTAATAATCTACAGCATATTGGAATAACTGCAAAAATTATGTCTGAGCCCAGGTTCGAACTGGGGACCTTTAGTGTGTGAGACTAACGTGATAACCAACTACACCACCCAGACGATTTTTAGTAAGTTCCTACGTTCTATTTATAAATTAAACTTAGATCGGAGAGAACTGTATAAAGAAGCAAGCAATGACGCCTCGGCATCAAAGCACCCGGCAGCTGCAGTGGCCTGTCTTGCACTCTCAAACTAATCCGGTACCATCTGCGATATCTTGTTCGCATCGCCTTGCCAGCACATTATCATTATCAACTTCATGTTAAATCCCGCCTATTTAATTTTACTTGTTCAACAATATAAGCATTTCAGAGGGACGAAACTAGCATGCTTCTGCAACTTTTTTGTTTTGAGTTTTAAAGCAGTCGATCCTGCCGCCCGATTAGATAGAATAGAATGTTATGTACAGAGGTTTATCGGCAAGTAGCCGATATACAAAAACAGAGTCCGGAACCAAAAAGAACCACAGGAATAGCCTCCTGGGTCCTGAGAGTGAGCAAAAGCCCGCTGCTGAATCTCTTCCAACACAAGGTGAGCCAGCGTGTCGCGGTGTTGCGAAAAATTCTCCTATTCCGTTCCTTCCAACAACCCCAACAACTTTAGTCAGGATCGGCAATGGTTCGGCGAGATAAACACCAAACTAATGAAGTTGAACCTTTTTATGTCATCTACAATTGAAAAATCTTCCGTTTTGCGATTTACTCAAAGAATCTGGTCCACTTCAGGAACATCTATTTGTCTTAAGCCAAAAAAATCACCTTCGTCGGTCAACAACTTGAGGTTTACACAACTGTCTTGGTTCTGTAGACTATCGTAAAAAGTGATGCAATGTAGTACCCACTTTTGTTATGTAAAAAATCTCGATTGTATCTCACTGTGCAGTCTGTATAGTTGCATGAAACATGGTGTTACAGGAAGGGACCACATCATGACATTGAGCATCATAATAATTATAGTATGGGCATATGGCATATCCAAATTTTTCCTTATTCCTGGTAGCTGATATCTGTAGCCTGTATCATTCATGCCAAATCTTAAACTCATTCATGCTGTCTTCTCTTTCTCCTCCATGCTACACTATAAGAGAACTGGTAAACCTCAGGCTTGCATCTCTGTTTGCGTGCATCTCTTTGGCATCATCCCGTATCAGCATTCGCTCTTTCGGTTTCTGCTTTGAGCAGGATAAGCCGACCCTAATGACAGAGACCTAAACATTCCCGAATCCTGCTTCTTATAATGCTATTATTGGTGTCGTTGTGCATCCATATCGTCGGTTTACCTATCTCCAAGATTCTGTTAGGGAGAGCGGCCTCTGAAAAACTGTGAAGATCAAAACCTCTAAACATAGCATCTGTTGGTCTTCTTCCCTTAACCATCTCAAGCAGTGAGACACCAAGGCTATAAACATCGCCATACTGGAGAATCTTCGCCATACTCTACAATAGAGCGCGTTTGATGAGTGGATTTTACACTCATTTTTATCCTCGTTTAAACTGGATTATCCTCAATATTTTGATAGAATTATTCATCTAATCTGCCACTAATCCCTAACAATTGTATAATGTGCAAATCTCATTGATTATGTTTTTCCTTACAGAAATAAACGTTTTAATGATGAAACCTGATCATACATGGGGAAACACGAATGGGAGTTTGCCAGAGCCAACGAAGAGTGATCAAGGTAGAGGCATCGATACGGCCGCATACGACCGTACCGACTACCGGATGACCGTATTGTATGTCGTTGCCTCTGATCAAACCAAACAACTTTCGGGACGCACTTTCCCCTCCTCCTGCTACAGTGCAGAGAGGCGATTTCTTGGAATCGTCCGCCACCGCGCTCTCGCCGCCGCGGATCCGTGGATCTCTCTCCCCCGTCCGCTCCGGCGGCGGGTGGGTGGGGGATCCGCGGATCCCTCCGTGTACATAGAGTAGGGGTGTGGGGGCTCCCGCCGGCGGCGCTGTGGAGGCGGTGGTGCGGCTGGTGGGCGTTTTGGTGTCGGCGACCTCCCCCTCCGGCGGTGGAGCTCCGGTGGAGCTCCGTCGAGTGGTGGTCGGCCTTCCCGTGCTCGCAGATCCACGGATCTGTGGTGTACGGGCTCCCTTCTCCGGCGGCCGTGGTGCGGCGGTGCTGGAGAGGCGTCTCGGGCGGAGCTGATCAAGCGTGGTGGCCTCCGGCGGCGTCGTCGACGGTGACGGCTGCGGCAAAGAGGCGTGGAAGGGCCGGGGGACGTCTGCCCGATTCGTTCAGCGGCTCAAGTTCCGCCGTGGCGCGGCGGAGGATCTCGGTGGCGTCTTTCAAGGGCGAAAATCAGCCCAGGCTCTGGTAAGGAGGTGGTCTCCGTTCGTCGTCTTCCTCGACGCCGGTGCCGCCGCGGTTCTTGATCTGTGCTCTGCTTCTTCCCCTTCGTATTGTACTTGCTTGTTCTTGATCTATGTACGATGTATGTGGATCGTTTGGTGAATATACGAGGCTGTTTGGATGTGTCAAAAAAAAAAAAAAAACCAAACAACTTTCATCAAAGAGCCACAATTGAACTCGCGCACCTGAAAACCCTACTTTTGCCTTTGCCTCTTATAAAGGAACAGAGAACAACCGGCGTTCGCGTCCGCCATCAGCCATCACCAGTCCATTCCTCCACGAAGTGCTGCCGCCGCCACACCCCACCATCTCCATAGCAATCTGCCTAGCATCTCCATAGTCATATTACTTGTAATTTTGATTTCTTCGCGATTGGCGACATTGGAAGATTATCAATTATTCATATTAAATTACTTCCGATTATAATGTTTTCTATTGTTGAACTAATCATGATGTGAGAGTACTCCCCTTGGGGTAAGGGTTGAAGCCTACCCTCGAAACACACGTATACTTTTGATATGGAATTATTAGTTTAATTGATTCGTTATGTTGCATATATATATATATCGAAAATTGTTTGGTGTCATGGGTGTAGCAGTGCATGCAAGATCCACCGTAGGAGATACTGCTATAGGATACGCGCTAACTAAAAAAGGCAAACAAGCATCTCGGTTAGCTCGTCCGGACACAGACAACACGCGTGAACGGCACCGTCTAAGCAGACGGCCGTTTGTCGAGGTGGCAACCAGCCAAAAAGCACACGTACCGGGTGGAGGTTTGCAACGCAGTACAGAGAGAGGGAAGAGGATGGTTGGGTTGGAGAGTTCGTATATTGGAAAGCACAACCAGATGCTCATATTTTCTGCACAACTAGATACTCACATTTTCTTATTTTGTCTTTTTTAGTTAGACGTCAAAGCTTTTTGCGGCAATCCAGCACAGACATGGGAGGATGCGAGCGGGCTGGGACGCCGGATCCAGCACAGATTTTTTTGCATCGCGTTTAATGATCAATTTACCAACTCATCACAAATTAATTTTTTTTTTCTTTCGCGGTAGAGAAATGAGAGACTCGCGCCACGGCACAGCTTTGTTCTTTTTTTCTATTTTTTTGTTTTTTCAGGTACTACAGATTTCACATGTATTTTTTTACCCCAATTTTTTTTTTCAGGGATCTTTTTATGCACGCTTGTTAATAAAGCACAAAAAACATGTTTCAAATCGGGACCCCAAGGCCACAAGCACCGGTATATACCCTGTTCCTTTTTAACGTGGTCACCACCGTATATTGTGTTTTTTTTTTTTTTGTCTTTTTGCATTTTTGTTTGATGAAGTTGGTGCATCCCTCCTTCGGCGAAGCTAAACACGAATTCCAGCAACGGGATGGGCAAGAAAGATAAAGTCAAACCAGGAAAGCAAGCACATATGTGCACAACTTGAAGTGTCCATTTGTAAGTTTTTCCCGGGCTTCCAAAAGTACTAACAAGCTAAAGTCAAACCAGGAAAGCAAGGACATATGTGCACAACTTGAAGTGTCCATTTAAAATATAATACAAAATTCAGACAACGTGGGTTCACGGCGTTACATGGGGCACACGTCTTAGCCAAAACGATTACTGAGCTAAAGTGAGATGAGCATTTAACCACAGGATTCTGTGCGCATCTCCACAACAGATCCAACACCATATAGAGGGAGGGTAGCTACCCCCATGACAAGAAATCCACTCTCATATATATATATATATATATATATATATATATATATATATATATATATATATATAACTCAGCTAAAAAGGAACCTATTCCTGTTTAAGCTAAACAGGAACTTTCTGAACCTTCTCGGATATGCTAAGTGAACCTTCTCGCGAAATACAAGTGAACCTTCAGACGGAACATGAACTGAACTTTTTTTGACTATTTTTTGGAACGATGTGAACCTTTTTTCTTAACTCCACATGAACGTTTTTTCTGTACCAACTGAACCTTTGTAATAAATGAAGTGAACTTTTTTTTGAACAGTGACTGGACGTAAATAGAATAGGTATGTACTACCTTTTGAATGGTAGGGTTGGGTCCCCCCCCCCATCTTCTATTATTCTAAATATTTTTGGGGTTTTTAATAGGAGTGAACCGTGAAAATAATATGTGTGACTTCAAAGTCAATAGAGTAAATGTTTTTTTGGTCTGAACTTCCTTTTTTTATACACTCTCGTTTTTTTTTCTTCAATAGAACCTTAACACGTTTTTTTTGGACAGTTGGACCTGATTTAATAAATTGGCCCAGATAAAGTCTCTGGCTGTCTGAGGCCCATTTAATGCCCTCACTACTAGGTGTTCCTGCCCGTTAATTGCTCCCGTCGCTGCGCTCTCTCCTGCCTCCCGGATCTGCGAACCCCACCACCACTCCGCCTCCGCTCCAGCAACCGCCGCCGGGAGCGAAACCGCTGCCAAGTCCTAGCCCACCCCGCTCCCGCACCCTGCTTCTCACTCCCAGTCCCGTAGCCTTATCGAGGGGCTGCGGTTGGAGATCTCCCCCGACGTGGTCACATCCCCACGAGTTCGTTAGGTTTCCATCGGCGCGGCGGGGGATAGCGGCGGGGGAGTATTTTGAGTTCATCGGCGCGGCGGCGGAGTATTTTGAGTTTGCCGTGGGGTAGCGCTGCGTTCGAGCGGGGCCGGTGGAGTCATTCCGTGAGCACAACCCCGTGATTTCTCTCGTGCCCGAGCACTGGGCTCGTCCCCCTCGTACTGGTGGCGTACGGATCCTTTTTGAGTTCGCGGAATTAGATGGATCCTCCTTGCCGGGATGTAACGGAAGGTATCCATTGTCTATTTTTTTTATTGAGCTATGGGTTTATTATCTGCCTGTTACTGCAGTACCTAGGGTCCGTGCTTCTATATCCTTTTGGTTTGCTATTCGAAATGTGCTCCACATTATGTATATATGCATTGTTGTGTGTGTACGGATTTTATTTTAATATGGGACTTTTTAGTTTTAATAAGTTTCGAGTTTTTGTAGTAGTGAACTGTTTTGATGTTACATTAGTGAACCTTTATTATTTTTAGCGTTCGATTTGGTGTGGGATTAGAGGTGCTTTTTGGATGTAATAAGTGAATTATCTCAAGTTCCTGATGTGAACTTTGCTATTTTAGCAGTTAGATCTTTGTGTTTTTGCATTGTTTTGATCCTGTGAGCTTCGTTTGTAATAAGTGGAATATCTTTTTCTTAAGTGCTTGATGTGAACTACTTTATTTTGTTGAATTAAGTGTATTTTTTTCAAGTCGTTTTTTGAGTTTATTGTAAAACTTCGAAAGAGACGACTTGTTTTGATGGTGGTATGAAATGTGAACTTATGAATTTTTGTAAAACTAGTGATATGAAATATGAACAAGAAGTATTCCTGTTTTGTATGATTTTCTGAACCTTCAAATTAAATGGGAGTGAACCTTTAAATGAATTTTTGGGACACTTTCAGATGAATTAAGGGTGAACCTTCAAATGTTGTATAAGTGAACCTGGAAAGGAAATGTTTATGAACGTTGAACACGTCAATTAATACATGTGTTCTCTTTTAGATTTTTATCTCTCAATCTGTTGTTTATGATGAACTTTTTTTTTCCTCTGTAGCTGATTATGTTATCAAGGAGTCCCTTGATATGTTAAATGCTGAGTTTGCTGCTAATTCTGGTGGAAATAGCCCTGTGCTGCCTTCAATCAATAAACCATCTGACTGTGTGACCGGTGGCCCTCTTTTTGATAAAACTCCAGTACGCGGCTTTGATGTTGTACCTGATGAGAGCGGTGGGGGAACTGCTGCTCCTGTGTCTGACCACACTCCAATGCAGCAGGGAAGTGATGCTTTACTTAATCCTTCCTTATCTGAGCATACCCCTGAGTGGCAGGACACACCGTCTCAAAGTGAGTATGGTCCTGTGGAAGTCACCCAGCCAGGATCCATGGCAGAGGCCCAAATTGAGAAGTACAATAGGGATCATGGGGCCAGGGTTGCTCAACATGAAGACAGGGTTAATCAGTACCATAGAAAGTATCCAAATAGGCGGAAGGATGCAAATGTTGATGGATCAGGCCCCTCAGATGCTCATCTTGAACATCAGGATTCAGCGTCTCAATGCAATAAGGAGAGGGTAGCTGTTGCTAAAAGGAAGGTTGTACACATAACAGGGAATAATGACTCACCTGCTTCTATTACACGGCACAGCCCTCGTTTTGATGCGAGTCCATCCAAGCGTACTTCAGCCCGTGATCCTTCATCACCTGCTTTGATCCCACGGCGCAGCCCTCGTTTTGATGCGAGTCCATCCAAGCGCACATCAGCCTGTGATTCTGCATCACCTGCTTCGATCCCACGGCGCAGCCCTCGTTTTGATGCGAGTCCATCCAAGCGCACATCAGCCCGTGATTCTGCATCACCTCTGAAAACTGGCAGGAAGCGCCATGTTGTTTTTGATGAAACCTATGTGCCTGATGATGATGTGGCTGAGGACGACGATGGCGCTTTTTGTGATGACAAGGTTATGATCGTCTTCTCTTTCTTTTTATCATTTTTTGTTCCTTAACCTTTTGTTTCTCGTAAGAACTTTTTAGTTGTTATATGTGAACCTTCCTTTTTGTTATGTGTGAACCTTCTTTTTTTATCACTGTGTTAACTCTGATCCTTTTTTTTAGGATATTCCAACTAGGAAGAGGGCTAGATCTGGTACAGGTGTGACTATTGTTGGGAAAATGAAGAAAGGCAGAGTGTCCAAGAAGTTTGAACGCAAGAATCTTGCAGAAGACTTAGATGATGGCCCCATTGTCAAGAAAAAGAAAGTATCTGTGAAGAGGAAAGGGAAAGAGAGGAAAGGTGACGACGAAGCAGATGATGAGCCTGCTGGCATTTTTCAGCAGACTGTCCGCTGCTCTTTGGGTGAAGTTATTGAGGCTGCCAAGTTGCTCAAGAATCCTCATAGAAAAATAGTTCAAGATGCCGGGTTTGGGTGCGTGTTTGAATGGGTCCTGGATGGTAATGTGTCACGTCCGTTGGCATGTGTGCTTTTGATGAGGATGGACACAACCACCATGAAGATAGATTGTGGTCCTGGCAAGGTTGTGGCTGTTAACAGAGAGGCTGTGCACCACGTTTTTGGTTTTCCAATGGGAGGTGAAACAGTCCCCAGACCCTCAGATACCGGTCACGATGCCGCGCTTACGAAGCTGAAGGCAGAACTTGGATTTGCTAGTAATGCTAGCATCGAGACAAAGCACCTTCGTACACTTCTGCAGGATTTGGTTAATGATGAGACGAAAGTCCATGAAGCAGTGAAGGTTTTCTTTGCTATCCTTTACAACAAGCTTATATGCCCTGGGTCTGCACTTCGTATTGGTAGGGAAGCTGCAATGCTTGTTGACATGGATTACGATAAGATGGCTAGAAGTGATTACTGTCAGCTTGTTGTTGATGAGGTGAAGCGGGCTGCTGAAAAGTACCAGGATACTGATATACCCCAGGCAGGGCCGGAAGGGTGTGTTGTTTTGCCCGTTGTTCAGTACTTGGATAGTTGCCTCTCAAAGAAACATTCCATCATGCATCGCAGGACTCCCCGTGCTAATTTCTTGTACCAGAAAAAGTTGAAATCTATATACATCGAAGATCGCATCAGGAATGGCAGGAATGACCTTTCTAAGTACATCATTGGGAAGTTGCCAGTAAGTGAACTGTTATTTCATGATGAATGAACTTTTTTACTTTTCTCTTTTTTGTTGTGATATACTGTCATTTACCTTCATCCTTTCTTTTTTATTTTATTTTGCCTAACTTTTTGTTGTTGTTGGTGTTTTGTTGCAGTGGAAAGGTCGTAATGACATTGCTTATTCGTACGGTTTCCATGTTGAAAACTTACAGATTGTACCGAGTCCTCCTAGCCCAGGTCACCCTTGTGATTTTCCGGAGATTAATGCTGAAGTCCCGGTGAAGTCACGTCCTCAATTATTGAGTAGCCAGCCACCAGTAAGGAATCAAAGTGATGTGCCTCCATCGTCTTTTGACATTCCAGTGGGTTCATCTGCTACAGCTATCCGACAGATTGACCAGCTCTTGCAGAAAGTTGTAGATCTTTCGCGGGCTGTTCCAAGTGTTGATGACCGTCTTAGTAGGCTTGCCGGTTTGTTTCCTGCAGAGCATCTACCTTCAAGTGATGTTGTGAAGCAAGTGACAGAAATTGATGCTAGCGTCCTTGAAAGCTTGAGGACTGCTGTGTCTTTTGTTGCAAAAGGCTTTGCTGACCTTGGGAAGAAGCAGGATTTATTATGCAAGCAGTATGAGGAAGAAGCTGTGATCAAAGAAAGGCAGTTTAGAGAGGAAGAACAAGCTAAGTCATTTGGAGGTATTTTTGACAAAGGGGCATCATCAGGTCTAGGTCAAAGAGAATCAGACGCTGTGGTAAATATATATGTGAACCTTTTTTGTGAACTTCTTTTTGTTATACATGTGAACCTTTTTTTGTTTCTTCTTTCCAAATTGACGTTCAGGTTGTGTGTTTTTTGTTTTCAGGAAGAAGCTAGACGAGCCGAGGAGGCAGCCATGGATGATGATGGAGAAGATCATAACACAGATGATGAGTCTCTGTGTGATGAAATTGTGGCCTCTCCGGTTCGTCGCCAGGAGAGCCCTGTGTCACCGCCAATTGACGACAGCGATGACGACGGTGTTGAACATAATGATTTTGTGTATACTGGTGCTATGAACGAAGATTTTATTCCAAGTTCACAGTATGGAGAGCAAAGATTTGATCAAGGTGCTGATGTTGTTTTATCTGAAGGGCACCACATCTATGTGAGCTCTAGATTGCGGGATGATGCCAGCTTCCTTGCAGCTGCAGCAGGTGTTTCCCCTCAGCAAGGTGGTGCTGATGCTGGAGGGACCAGTGCTTGTCCTAACAAAGACGTATTGAACTCCAGTAACATTGATGCAACTGATGCAAATTTGTCAGTAAAACATCATGGAGTTATCCCTTCATCAGTGGCAGACCCGCCTGTTGTTGTGGAAGAATCAGTCGCTGTCAACAAGGGTGATGGTGCAGTATGGGATGAACCAGCTGATGTACACCAGACTGTTGTTAACGAACCAGTCGCTGAGAAGACAGTGGCTGCTGCATGTGCCGGTTATACAGAGGCAGGACTAACTGATGTGGATGTGCCTGGTCAAGCAGTATACGATCAGGCAAAACAGGACGTGGCTCGGTCTGAGGGTCAACAACATGTTTCTGGTGTTCCACACATTCGAGCAGACGCACAGCCTGATGTTGCGGTTGGACAAGACCCAAACGGTGGGCACGGCGCTGAAATATCTGATACTGCAAACAAGACGGGAAACAAAATGCCTACAAGTGGGAATTCAGATGGGCACGCTGAACAAGATCATGTACCTGAACCTTCTGGAGGCACATGCTCTGCGAGTCAATTCATAGGCAAGGATCCGTGAAACTTCCCTTCCCCTTAAGTGTTTTGTGGCTTTTTTATTTTTACAGAGTTTGCATTGTAAAGCTGGAAACATCATTATAATAATATTCTCGAGTTTAGTTTTATACTGTGCCTGTTTTGTTACCTTTTTCTACGTGTACATATGGTAATAGTTGTGACAAATGTAATCACATGTTTTACCTACCAAAGGGTTGCAAATATCGAGTGAACCTTCCCACTAAGTTTTAATGGGGGCTCCTGAATACCCATGGTCCAGTAAGTGAACTTTGTTGGCAGCACTATGTGAACCTTTGCCAAAGTTTGATGTGAACTTTGTTTTTTTCAGATCCCAGTTTGCAATGTACACCACCTGTATCTCAGATTCCTGCTATGAGTAAAATAAAGGAGGTATATCATGCTGTTTGCAGATTGAGGAAGGATCCTGTTAGAAAGTACGTGGTTTGTTCTTTTTTATTTTTTTGTAAATCTATCTGTTGATCAATTTTGGTTTGTTTTAAATCTTTCTTATACGACTGGGTTTCTGTACATTCTTTTGTTTCTTGTAGGAGGGAGATTCTTTTTAGGAACGAAGATTGCGAATGCACCATTGAGCAAGTTGCTAACGCTTTCAGGCCTACTGGCATGCTATGCAACTTTGTACTGCCGGTTGGGACATTTTTGCTGGGACAGAAGTACAAACACTCTGAAAAGCTGGTAGTGCCGGCTATCTGCGCTGTAAGTTCATTTTCCATGCTTCACATTTTAGTTATGTAGTATCAAACTTGTTTTGTTATTCTGTACCTTTTTTTTCATCTTTCTGAACCTTCAAAATTTCAGATATGAACTCTTACATATATATTTTCCTATAATGGTTTTTTCTTGTTGCTCATCAGTTTTTTGTTTTGTTTTGTATCTTATCTTTAATTGAATCAGAGGCACATATTTGAAGGAAAACTTGCGAGTGGTCCTGTGAGTAGAGTTTTTAGTCTTGACGCGGAAGAGCGCTTGGACAAGAAAGATGTTGTAAGGGTTCATTTTTTTTTGTCTTATGATTATATTCCACCTTCATTAACAGCAACACCTTAGTCTGACTATAATGTTACCTTACACGTTTTTATGTGCAGATATTATTCGCTACTCTTGACCCTTGCAATCCTCCTATTCCTGGGGTTGCTGGCCATTTCTGTGTAGTTGGTGTTAATCTGAAAAAGGAGCGTTTTGAACTTCTCGATTCTCTTCGCAAAGAAAATGATCCAGATGCTCAAAGGGTTTTTTATACCATGGCATCGCGTATCAAGAAGCTTTGGAGGCAAGCTACAAACTCCAAGGGAGAATCGTTCCAGCCAAAATCGATAGATCATTTTGAAATGCACTATATGAATATGCCAAAGCAAAAAACTACGTAAGTACATCTGTTAAATCCTTTTCACTTTAAAAAAAATGCTCTATGTGAACTTTAATATGTGGATGTTTTGAACCTTCACCTTGTTTCATATTTATTTTTCAATCTGTCACCAGTTAACATGCTTCTACGATATTAACTTTTTTACTGGATGTTCATGTGAACCTTCACCTTTTTCTGTATGTGAAATGTCATCAGTATAGTTCGATGCCCTTCACCTTGTTTTTACACTATGTCAAGATGTCATCAGTACATTTACTTTATTGTTCTTATTTTGTCACTGGAACAAGCGAACTTTTGAGGCCATCACTACATGAACTTTTGTTCTAGCTTTATGTGAACCTTGTCTGTAGTCTATGTGAATTTTCATCAGTACTTACCCTTTATTTTATTTTTTGTGTGTCACATGCAGGCATGATTGCGGCTTTTTCATGCTTCAGGTTATGCAGTCGTGGGATGGCAAGAACTTTGTAATTTTCAATCAAGGTGATATCCTGAGCATAAGGATGACCTTGCTCTATAGTTGGCTGACGGCACCGGCATTTAACATCGACCTAAAAGCTGTATTAGGTGTTGATCCAGGTATTTTCTTTTCTGTATTTAAGGAGTTCTTTTTCATGTTGTTTATTGTTTTTTAGAAGCTTGATGTGAACTTCCATCTTTTTTTATGTCTCAGGCCCAGCTCTCTATATGGCTACGGATGATTTTGCAGTGTTCGGGACACAGTCTTGCACACCTGAGGTTGTTGTTTTAAAAGAAGAAGATTATGTGAACCAATCCAGCAAGGTGAAAAAGATTGTTCAACAACTTCATTCCAATACGAGAAAATCAAGCAGCAAGGCTGTTGTTTCAAACCGTTTGAAAGATAAGGGCCCTGTAATCCCTTTGGATGATGATGATGATGATTTTATGCCTCCACGTGCATTGAAAAGGAAGAGCAATATTGTTATGAAGGATGAGGATGCACGCTCCAGGGGAAGCAGTGATGATTTTGTAACACAGGACGACAGGAAACCACGCTTCGGAACGCTTGTGCTTTCAAACAAGCGGGCCACTGTTGTAAGCAAGAAGCTGAGAGATCCCGTAGAGAAGCTTGTTCCTTATGAGTTCCCTCACTTGTCCAATGCGAAAAGCATTAAAAGCTTAATCTTAAGCCCGGATTTCCAGAAGAAACATGGAAAGTGAGTATTTTCTTACCTATTTACTTTGCTTTTTAACTGGATGTGTTGAATTCACTGCTTATTTTTCAAAAATTCACAATGTGAACTTTAATAGATTGTACATGTGAACCTTCATTGGTTTTTGTAAACTTAAGCACAACCCAGTTCAGTTTCTTGTTATTGGAACGAGTTAACTTTCACACCAGTATCATGTGAACTTTCACACCTATACCATGTGAACTTTTAATTAATTTACTTGTGAATCTTCACTGGAATATACCATTGTTCTTACTGTTTGTTGTTGTTTTTTTTTGAAGGGATCCTTTGTGTGTCTTCACAAGCCCCAATGACGATCCCCTCAAAGTTGATGGCAGCTTCATGTTCAGGCTGTTTGGTCGTGCTGAGATGATGGAAGCAGAAATTATGGACCTGTTAATATCGTACTGGAAGGATCATCCTGATATAAAACAGGCGTTTCAATCAGGGAAACGTGTTTTGCTCGGACCATTTTTCATTCCCGTAAGCGATTTTTTTGGATTTGTTTTTGCCGTCAGTTTTATTTTTATCGTCGTTTTTATTTTTGTGTTTATGTGTTAGGGTCTTGTTGGTTTACCTTTTTTTTTCAACATGCAGTATCTTCTTGAGTTTGATCCTTATACGGGTAAGAGTGATGACGGTACCATGTTACCAAGTGCTCAATTCAATCCAAAGAAAGCTGTAAGAATGTGTCGTGCCTATCTTAGAGAATCTGAGAATTTGCTGAAGGCCAATCTGGTACACTTTCTTTGTTTTTCCAACGTCTGAATCTAAACAAGCAGTGAACTGTATTGGGTTTCTTATGTGAACCTTTTGTATTTCTTATGTGAATCTTTTTCATTGTTTTTGCAGATCTTGATCCCTCGCTTCAATGATGGCCATCACACACTGTATGTCATGAATAGGTACACTGGTACTGTGGATATTCTTGACACTATAAAGTATGGCAAATACAGGGGGTTAAGCAGAAGTGCTCAGCATAAGGACCGTGTTGAAATTGTATGTACAAGCTTACTGTTTTTCTAGTGTTATTCTTCTGTTTTTCTCATTTTAGTATGCACCATGGGTTTTCATTCTTTTTTTCTCTGATACCATGTCCCATACATAAATAACAGATGAGGAGGATGGTTCTTTTTATGAAAGAGCTGTATGGGGTAGCTGAATATAACAAGAGAAACAAATTTGATTGGGAGGTCCTGGCCGAGAAGTGCCGCTACTTTGCGCACACACCTGAGCAGGGGATAAATGAGTGCGGTTACTATGTACTGAGGATGGCTTGCTTGTTTGACGGCGAGAAGTTTGTCGTTCCGTTCAAGCCCGTAGATGTCTGTTTTCTTTTTCCTCTATGATTTCTACTCTTTTTTATTTTCTATTTTATGGTTCATCTTACTAATTTATTTTCCTTATGTGGCATTCACTTTTTTGCATCAGGCTCGTGTGGAGGATTGGAAAGCTGAATGGATTTACCAGCTACTGTTCCACCCGAAGAACGAAATAACAGAGAAGGAGTGGCCGGGTCAACTTCAAGATCTTATACTTTTGCTCGGTTTAGCATCACAGTCGAGTTAGGAGTTGCTGTTACAGGGATCCAAGGACCATAAATCTAATTTTTTTCGTTATAGGTTTCATGTTCAGTTGCCTTTTTCGTGCTGATTGCACCCTAATGTGTATGTGAACTTACATATCTGTACATGTGAACTGAGACATATCATACTGTGATCTTTTCGTTTTTAACATCAGGTATATTTTTTGATTCCCCCAATATGTGAAGTTCATTTGGTTTTATCAGGAAAGTACCCCAAGTGAACTATCCTTTTTAGCAATACGTATCAATTTCGTAAAATCGTTACTTTTTGCTTGGTGAACCGTATTTGTTTCGCATTCGAACTTTTTACTTTCGCGTGTCTGAACTTTTAAGTTCAAAAAAGCAATGTAACGGTTTTCTGACATCTCATCCACACCAACATGAAAATCTTACAGATATGGCATAGAGCGGCATATAATAAGTGTAATTATTTTTATTATCAATACTTGATAGAACTTCGATTTTTACTTTTTCTAAAGTACTGAACCTTCAAATTAGGAGGTTCAGCCCCATTCGAGAAGAAGTGAACTTTGCTTATTATCATACTGAACCTTCATTTTCTTTTTTGTAATGAACTTCCGTTGTCAATTTGAACACATTAGATATCAACAAGAACCAATTAGATATCAACTTCACTTTTTATATATGTGAACTTTCAGAGCTCTCCAAGCTGAACTTTCATAAAGTTGAAAGTGAACCTTGTTTTCTGCGCCATGCAAACTTCCTGCAGTTTTTTCAAATGGCTTTATATTCTGCTTCATTTTTCACACAAGTGTCATGTGCATTTTTTAATATATGATTTCTTAACTACTAAATAAAATAAAATAGACAAACGGTGGATATCTTTCATTCTACGTATCAATGTACCAATGTAACACAAAGCATGTATCAATGTAACAGGGACAAAACTGTTGTTTTCTACATTTTTATTCTATCAACCTATATTCTAGCTAGTCTCGATTCCTATTGCTTCTTCTTGTCTGAACCGTCTGCGGTGCGACCTTTTTCTGTGCAGGAGCTCTCGGCGGTGTTAGGTCCCTCATAGCTTGCTGTCTTTTTTGTTCCTCGAGCTGCAAGCGCTTGCAAGTTCTTGCATTGTGTCCTCTAATGAGTCCACAATTACCGCACGTCCGTATCCCTTGCGGCATCATTTTCTCAGTGCCGCTGGTTTGCTGAGAAGCAGCCTGTTGTTTTTCCAGAATTTCTTTTTTCCGTGGGCACGTTCTCGCGTTGTGGTTCTCCCTCTCACCGCAAACGCCGCAAATCCTGTGCATGGTTTCTACCTTCTCATTGATGATCTCTGTGGACATATGTGTAGCTGGCTCTGGTGGTGGTTGTTTTTCGTGTTCCACATCACTGTTGGTCTGTGACTGCGGGTCATTTGCTTCATATTCTTCATCTTCATCTTCGGTGTCATCTCCTTCTTCTGCTTCATCTTCCTCCGTCTCGTCTTCGTAATCTTCGTCTTCATCGGTATCTAGCACTTCCTCTCCTTCAGCTTCCGGTATGTGCTGTTTTGCAATCAGATTCTTGATGCATACCTTCACATTCTCCTTGGAGCCAGGTTCACCATACAACCTAGTATGTGCTTCCAGCAGCTGCTGTGCCATCTGCCTCTTCCGGCAGGTCCTTGCATTGTGCCCTCTAATTTTATTGCAGTTGCTGCACAATCTTTGACCCTTGGGTTTCCCATTTTCATCAAGCTCTGGTTCTGGACGCGGCGGACGTGAAGGTTTAGGAGCTTCTTCTTTGTTCTTGGTCCTACTGCCCTTTGTTTTAGCCACTGGAGGTGGCTGTATGTCAGCATAAGCATCACTCTTTGCATCATCAGGAATATCAACAGACTGGAACGGTTGTTCAGGTTCACCACCAGCTGGTTGGCTGTCGTTCTGATTTCTCATGTCGTTTTCATCTTCATCCAAGCGTGAATTTACTTCTTTGAAAGCGCACATGGCTCTGTCGAACATGCGGTCAGAGGAAAGACCTTTGTTTACTGTTTTCATTGCTTCGTTGTACAGCAACGTCCGCCTGTATTCAAGCGACATCCCATCTGACGCTGTAGCGATGTAGTCCCGGCGGTTGAAAGTTGGATCTGTTACAGCATTCTTTGTATATCTCTTCAGTATGTAGTTTGTTGGAATTTCGTCCACTCGGAGGTGCTCGAAAACAGCGATTACATGGTGGCAGAACAATCCTGCAAAAATAAACACCAATTTCGCATTTCAATGCCATGGTTTCATTCTGTTTATTTTTGGGTTCTAGTGATGGAGGAATTATAAAGAACAAATTTGTACCTGTATGTTCCCACAGTTTGCACTCACACTCAAACTTTCCTTCATCTACGTCGGCCCACACACGGAACTCATGCCTTGACCAGGCAAACGTTCTACTTTGGTTGTAGTGATGTACATAGAACTCTTTGGGATTCCCTGGACTTGTTTTGATGCGGAAACCCGTGCTCTCAAATTGGCGTTGCCGGAACACCGCGTACACTGCTCTAGTGTACTGCTCCATTGCTTGAGCCTCGAAACCATAGCGGGTCAATGTGTTGTAGTCACCCTGCATGGTTATTCAGGTGGTAAAGAGTCAGTACAACATAATGTTTTTTTTAATCAAAATGAACTTTCATTTTTGCAATTCTGAACTTTGTTTCTTTTTATTTTTTATGAGGTTTTCCAATGTTTTTTTTATGGTTTGCCATATCTGAAACTTATGTGACGTACCGTCGATGCATTTGTCTCGGCGTTTTCTGCCTCCTGCCTTGCCTGGATGCAATTATTCACTTGTTGCACAAAAATGTGTAGATCATCCTCTTCTTTCACAAAGCCTCGTTTCAGCACAAAGTTCATGCTCTCACTTCTCTGCGTTGACGTCATGCGCGCACAGAATACATCCTTCCAATATGCTGACACCCAGTTTTTCCTCTCATTCCACAGGTTCAACATGACGTTAACATCCTTCAGATTGTACGTTGCTACAAGGTCATGCCAGGCCGCTTCAAACTCAGCTGGCATTAGTGGATGGTTGAGTACCGCTAGTAGTTTTTCTCTTAGGTCAGGGAACAGCTTGTAAAGTTTCGCCAAAGGATCTTTATGTTTCCTTGTGATGTGCCATCTACAATTTTTATGCAGAGTACGCTTGAAGATCCTTCGTATCGCCTTTGCCATAGATGGGCATTGGTCTGCATTTTTCAGAAAACAGAAATATATATTAGAGAACATGTGAACTTCTTTTTTCACTAGTTTCTTTTTTTTGCTATGACAAGTGGATTTCCTTTTTCTACTGTTTATAACATGTGGACTACGAAAGTAAGATATCTGAACTCCCAAAAAAATACATTCAACAAACCTGTCAGTATGCAGATCGGCTGT
The DNA here is from genome assembly GCA_947311845.1 of Poa pratensis. Classification (NCBI taxonomy): domain Eukaryota; kingdom Viridiplantae; phylum Streptophyta; class Magnoliopsida; order Poales; family Poaceae; genus Poa; species Poa pratensis. Next base: position 12,091,806 of record CAMZMU010000082.1, read on the forward strand.
TTCCCTCGCATGCATCTAAGGAATGTGCTGAAAACCCATTTGAACGAGTCTTCAGTTTCGTCACCCATCAACGCGACAGCGAAAATGGTCGACTGCAAATGATTGTTCACACCCACAAACACTGCCAGAGGCATATGGTACTTATTGGTCTTGTACGTCGTATCAAATGTTATGCAGTCTCCAAAGTCTGCATATGCAGCCCTGCAGCTTGCGTTTGACCAGAATATATTCTTGATTGTTTTATGCTCATCGACGTGCACATCGAAGTAGAAATTGCTATTTTGAGCTTTCATGTCGTCGAAGAACTTGAACATTTTCTTCACAGGGTCTGCGGCTTCCTTCCGTGTATTTTCAGCTTTCCTGCAATTTTTTGTCATCAAGAAATTAGCACCAATGTGTTATGTCATGATGATGCAACAAAAACTTAAATGATTACATACATGTTCAATATATCCCTTTCATTGCATCCTATTTTGCCTCTGCCACCACACAGCCTGGAAAGTATCCCCATGATTTGAACATGCTTGACATTGCTAAACTGGAGGTCTTTTATATACTCTTTCAGATTTGAGTCAATTCTCTTGTGTGAATGCAGGAAGACTAGCATTGCTGGACTGAGCAGAAGTTTGTGGTTGTGCTCAAACACCACACTTTTCACAACACAGGTACCATCTTCCTTTTCTTTCAAGCCGATGCATGCTTTGCAACCAGTCTTCTTGCTTGCCCTGTCGCGCTGCCGCGCACCAGCAGCAACATTTGTCTCGTGCTTGCCTTCTCGGACACATCGCAGGTAGCGTCTATACTTGTTGCGTTGGTTCTTTTTAATACCAAAGCCAGCATGCCTCGCGTATGTGTTGTAAAATTCATATGCTTCATCCAATGTTTTGAAATGCTGACCAATGGCGGGTATGAGGTCGGTAGGGAGCTCTGGTGCCTGCATTTTTTTAACATGTGTTGTTTAAATGCAATGCATGGAACGAAAATGGCAGGCTACAAAGTAAATTGAACTGTTGTATTACGAATACTTGGGGGTTTTATAAGGTTTGCTTACGTGTGTGTACGATCGAAGAGTTGGAGGCGTCTGTCTTTCCTCAGGGTTGATTGGACAAGGGGGAGTTACAACTGGAACATGAAGCAATGGATCTCGAGGAGGTATGTGAGTTGGAGCAGTTCTGTTTGTTGGGAAGTTCTTGGGGTGGCTGCCCTCAGATGATCCAGGCTTACTACGAGCACGCTTACCCGTTCTTTTGCTGTTCTGAACCTCCTCAGGTTGACTAGTGGACTGTTCTCCCGCGGCACCACTGTCATGACCATCCTGGGAATCAACACCACCAGAGTTACTTCGTGGTTGCTTACTCGCGGCTGCATTCTTCTGAACTTTTACAGCTTGGGAATTGGACTGCTGCCATGCGGCAGCACGTTTCTGACTTTGTTGGTTTTCAACAGCACCAAAGTTTTTTGCGCTGCCCTCATGTGTGTCATAGACCAATCGAGCTTCTTCTGAAACGTGCATGGACTTCTCATCTGACAAAACTTGGGTCAATCTGCGGGGAAGACGGTAAACTGGGTCTGTAACATGAATTGGCTTGTCAAACTGTATAGGGGAACAAGGAGTCTTCGGTGGACCAGACCAAGTCATCATACACTCTTCATCCTCCTCATCACGTGTCTCGTATATCTGTATATGAACTGCCTCATCAAATATTCTGAACTGCCCCTTGTCAGTATCTTCACTCACATTTCTGTCATGGGGCTGTTTTTGCACATCGGTTTCCATGGAATAAGCATCAGCACTCCCTGTTGAATTTCTGTCATTTTTATCTGTTACAGCTCCACGAATACCACGCCGAGGAAGTCGGTACGCAGGTTCAGAAACTTTTATTGGACAATCACGCACAATGGGGGAATGGGACGACGGAGCTGGTCCTGACCAGCACAGCAGTTCCTCCTGCTCCTCTGTGATTTTCACGCGTTTGGGTGCATCGTTCTGTGTAAGCTGTTACACAATGGAGAGGAATATACGTTAAGGCAGAAGTTAACTTCCAACAATTATCTAGCTAACTTCTTTTTTTTAAACTGTTTTTGGACTTTTCCAATATGCAGTACATGATAAGAGAACTTCCATAAACAGCAAACAAATATGATCTGAACCTTTAATGTGATCTGAACCTTAATGTCAACTCTGTCTGAACCTTAACATGTCAAGCAGTATAAAATAAGAAACTTCCAATATCAACTAACAAATATGATCTGAACCTTTATGTCAACTGTGTCTGAACCTTAACGTACCAAGCAGTACATGATAATAAACTTCCAATATCAACTAACAAATATGATCTGAACCTTTATGTCAACTGTGTCTGAACCTTAACGTACCAAGCAGTACATGATAAGAAACTTCCATAATCACAAAACAAATATGATCTGAACCGTAATGTCAACTGTGTCTGAACCTTAACGTACCAAGCAGGTGAAATTCCACCATAATTTTTCGGTTTTTCAGGTGAAAAACTGGATTTGAAATTCCACAGTACATATTTTATGGTCTGAACCTTTTATCACAAGGTGTCTGAACCTTTTTTCAAACAGGGTGAAATTCCAACATATTTCAATGAGTTTCCAGAATTTAATCAAACAAGTTTGTTCATCCAAACTGATGTTAAACCACAGAAACAAGCGGAAGCTGGAATCAGTTCGTTGTACATGCAGAGAGAGAGTGTGTGAGAGAGAGCAACCTCTAGATGCGATGCGGCCCTCCGCTTCGACGATTTCGAGTCCCCTGACCAGCCTCCCGCTGAATCCATGCCGTTTCCGCCGCCGCGGATCTCGCCGTCGACTACCGCTGCCGCTCGCGAGGCCGCGCAGTCCTAGAAGAAGGTGTCCTCTACCAGGTACCTCGCCGTGTCCGTCGCCGGCTCCCTCGCGTCGGCCCCGGCCGCCGCTCGCTCGCCGGCGCCGGGAACGAAGAAGGTGGTAAGGATTGGCCGGTCCTCGCCGTTTCCGCCGAGGCCTCCCTCGCGTCGGCTGCCGCCGGCGCTCGCTCGGCCGCGCGCGACCTGGAAGAAGGTGTCCTCTACCAGGGACCTCGCCGTGTCCGTCGCCGGCTCCCTCGCGTCGGCCCCGGCCGCCGCTCGCTCGCCGGCGCCGGGAACGAAGAAGGTAGTGGGAGCGGGGAGAAGCGTCTGAGTTTCCGCCGCTGCCTCCCTCGCGTCGGGCGCCTCGCTGCTCGATCTGCCGCGCCGACCCCGTTTCCGTCGCCGGCTCCCTCGCGTCGGCCGCCGCCGCCGCTCACTCGCCGGCGACGGAATCGAAGAAGGTGGTGGGGAGCGGGGGGAAGCTTCTGCGGTCGGGGGATCGGGGTGCGGGTCGACGCATTTAACTGGTCTGGACGGGGTGCGGGTCGGGATCGGAAAACCTGGCTCCTTCCCTAATTAGGATAGTTCCTACTTAAGCTAAATAGGAACTCTTAAGGGTAGGTTCCTATTTAGTCCTGCCCTAAATAACTATTCAGAGCACCTTTTCTGAACTTCCGTTCGTATACTATGTTAACTTCCGGACGGAACTCTCAGATTTTCTGTTTTGCGGACAGTATTTTTAACGCAATTTTCCAACCGTTTATCGGAATGACGCAAGCGATATACCGTTGGAAAGGTACTGAAATTGTGCACCTTATTCGTCTTGACAGGTTTTTCAAATTCTTTACAATTTTAAAACAATTTTAGAAATACTACACACAATTTTCGCGAATTTCTCCGTTTTTGTACTGTTTTTTGGCCGCCATTTTCAAACCGCTCGTCGGATTGATGCAAATTATACGCCGTTGGAAAGCTATGGAAAATGCGAATCTTTTTCGTCAATACGGGTTTTCCAAATTCCTTACGGTTGTAAAACAATTTTAGAAATACTGAGTGCAGTTTTCGGGAATTTCTCCGTTTTTGTACTGTTTTTCGGCTGCCATTTTCAAACCGTTTATCCGATTAATGCAAACGATACGCCGTTGGAAAACTATGGAAAATACGAGTCTTCGATATCTCTAGATATTTTTCCAAATTCTGTACGGTTTAAGAGCAGATTTAAAAATACAAAATTCTGATTTTTAGATTTTTAGGTCCAGCGGACACTGTTTTGTCAATTAATTTCAAACCGCGTATCCAAATGTAACAAATGATACGACGTTGGAAAGATATTGACTAGACATAACTTTTTCATATAGAAATGTTTTTGAAATTCCTTACAGTGTTTGATTAATTTCGAAAATACGAAAAATGGAGTAACAAGATGACATTGGAATAGATTTAACATTGGCACGTTTATAAAGTTCGGAATGGACGAATCAACATGGAAGAGTCAAATTAGACTCATATCATTGCCAATTGCACGTAGCGGTGATCGATTTGGACAAACAGAAATCATATCAATGATTTCTATGCGTAGGATTTCCGCCCAGAAAAACAGAGCATCCGAACTTCCTATTACACGATTGTAAACTTCCGGGTGTGCGATAGTGAACTTCCGATCGCGAAATTTTGATACCGTATCCTGCACTATTTGTTTTGTAGTTTTTAAACCGTTTGTCCAAACGATGCAAATGATATACCGTTAGAAAGGTATGAAAATTGCGCATCCTACTATGTGGACCATTTTTTAAAATTATATGTGGTTTAAGAGCAGTTTCAAATATACAAACTGCTGTATTTTTTAGATTTTTCCCTGTTTTCATGTTGTTATTCGGACTAGATTTCGAGATTGTATACTTTGAACTTCGCAATTTTATGAGAGTAAACTTCTATAAATTGTGAACTTCATGAGAAAAAATTTCTAACATTTTTTCCAATCTTTGGATTTGAATTTTTTTCACCGACATAAAGGTAAATTATATGACGTTTAAAGTTAACTTCCGATTTGTTCAAATCGAACTCCCAACAAAGATGTAACGTACAAGGCATTTTTCATATGAACTGCCGACACATCCGAGGTGAACTTCTGTTCGGTACAAAGTGATTTTTTTGAAAGCTGAACTTCCGAGAAAAAAGGTAATTATCCGACATGGCAGAGGAGAACTTCCGACATATTTTAAAGTGGACTCCTCCACTATGCAAAGCAAACTTTCGTCTGGTTCAGGGAACTTCCAATAGAAAGGTAAATTTCCGACGCGATTGAGGTGAACTTCCGATACCGTTTAAGTAAACTCCGAACACGGTCAAAGTAAATTTAAGCTTTAACTATCTAGCTTGCTGATAGCAAGTCGTATCCCATTTCACAGTACATATCGCCCGGGTGGCGGGAGCGTGTCAGGAACATGAGCAGGGAGGCAAGCTCAACAAGGGCAGAACCGGCGAGCGGATGCCCCTGCAGCAAACGGCAACACATTCATGTGCCAGGAAGAAGGGGGTGCTGTGTTCAGGCTGCCAACCATTTGGGCGAGCTTGGAACAGGAAGATGAGCTCCCACCATGGACGATTGACTCCTGAATTTCGATGACAGATTGCATAAAAACACAGAGCGTATCGGCGAGCAAGTCCTGGAACATTAATACCTACGACAAAAGGAGTGTACTGTGTATAATTAATTAGAGAGGCACATAATCATTTAGAGAAGGAGGTGGAGTACTGAGCTGCAGAACATACACCGCATGGACTTGCTGTTATAAACACCCAAGTTCTCACACAAAATGAATGTACTGCTGTAACTATCAGACCACACATTTCTGAACTCCGAGTTCAAGCACACAAACTTTATCGACAGATCAATGAAGTGAAAAAAATATTACTTGCAGTTAAGAAAATATGTCAGCTTTAGATGCATAAATTACTTAGGAGTGGCAGTGAGGCAATATTTGCCATTTTTTCATAAAACCCAATATCATCTAGCACAAGTAATAGGTGTCCATATATTTTGCACAGAACGGATGCAACATGTGCATTACATACTTCCCTATACTTTCAGATCCTTGACTCATAGTTTCAATATCCCATAAAATTAATGCATCCTCATTAGCATTCTCAGAATCAAACTGTCACCAACTAATAGGTTGCACATATCTAAAAAAAAAGGTTGCACAAAAGAGGTGAACTTCACAGAAAAATTCTGCACGCACAATCAAATGAAAAATTCAGAAACCATCGTGGACTTGGACTTGCAGGACTTGCAGGGTGTTCAGTTCCCTACAGAGAAATAAAAGATCGGACTTGGACTTCAGTGGCAGCTCACCGTGGGCGGATGCAGGGGGAGGGACTAACCGTGCATGTTAGATGAAGGTGCGGGAGAGGGGTCACGGTGGACCTCCATGGCAGCGCTTGGCGGATTCCCGCGACGGCTACCGGTGAACTCCCGCGGCGGCCGGGGCGAGCGTTTCATGGGAGCAGGGACGGTGATGGCGTGGCGCTGGAGCTGTTGGCTGGAGGCGCGCTGGACCAGATGGCCGGAGGCGCGCTGGAGCAGGTCGCCCGCGGAGCTGCAGAGGCGGGAGGTTCGCTCGTGTCGCCGGTCGCGCTAAGCAAGAAGCCGTCCAGGTGAGCTGCCAAGTCCATGGCGGCGATTGGCGAACCGCCGCGCGGCACGAGGTGGACTCCCTAGTAGGTGGGATGTGGACTCCGTGGTCGCTCCCGTCCGCCCCTGCCGACATCGTTGTGGTCGTCTACGCGCACGGAGGCCGTGGCCTGCTCGACGCTGGCACGGGGAGGCGGCAGTAGCCCCGGTCATGTGGCGCCGTCGCCGGTGGAAGGTCACCGGGGCGCTCGCGGTAGTGGTCGACGGGCCGTGCGATTGGAGGCTGCCGGGGCCAGTGCGCGAGGATGGAAGCCATGGGCGGCGCGCGCCGGTGGAGGTTGGGGGAGGTGCATACGGGTGGAGGCCGAAGGCGGCGCTCTCTGGTGGAGGCCGGTGGCAGCTTCGTGCGGGTGGACACCGGTGGCGGCGCTCGCTAGAGGAAGTCCGAGGACGAGCAGACGGCCCGCGGGGAAGGAATCGGGGGACGCGCCGGGAAGGAACCGGGCGGGGCGGGGGCGGCGCGCCGGGGAGGATCCGGGCGGGGGCGGTGCGCCGGGAGGAAGCGGGAGGGGCGGGAGCGTGGAGCACGATGGGAACCGGGAGGTCAACGATGGGGGTCGGTCGGGAGGAGCACGATGGGATCGTGGGGTAGGTGGGTTACCAGTGTGGGGTGGGTCGGGCTTAGGAGGTCGGGTGGGTTTGGGTCCGGTTCGGGCTAAGAAGCTGTTTAGTTGGAAAGGTGCTCTAAATAGTTATTTAGAGCACTCTTAAGGAGGGGTTTCTAAATAGTCCCACCATATATATATATATATATATATTCTCTTTTTTAGACTTCGCTTGTCATATTTGTGAGGTACCCAAAACTCCGAAGAGTGATCAAGGTAGAGACGTGACTAGAGGAGAACACAAGGCTGTGTTTGAAACTCGATGATAGGAAGGCGAGTACAATAGCTATTCTCTGGAGAACATCGATGATGTCAGAGAACGCCTAATGCGTTGGTCTGTTTATCTTAATAACCGAACTAACCACGCGTTGACGGATCAATCGAATCCATAATGATACAAGAAAATAATGGTGTCCCAAGGACACATCGCTCTCATGTATCCCTATTAACATAAGTATCAATTATCACTAACAACGCTTAATAATATCTTTCATATCCCATTATGTGCGCATACATCTGCAAGTGAAAAATCTGCTCTGGCCTATTTCCATCCACCGATAAAAACCCAAAGATATGTTGGTCCGATGAACGAAAACATTTTGGACTTCAATAGACTTGTTATAAATCACCTTTCCAAGAATTTACTTCTTGGTTCGATAAAACTTACGCCTCTAAGGGAAAAAAAACTACTATATTGCATCAGTAATCCAGGTCGAAGCAATCGACCATTTTTTGGCGCCGTTGATGGGGAACTAATTTTTCTACTATGGTAAGGTCATAAGAGTCCATTTTAGTTTACTTTGTTTTTTTGGTTTATTTATTATTCCTAGTTTATTTGCTTGTTGTTTGTTTTTTATTTGTTCGTATTTGAAACATACAGTAAATTAATATTATGTCAGACAAGAAGGTTGGAGAGTTTGGTAATCACAATGATGATTTTCTCCGTGCACCTGTCACTAAACCCACATCATTGCGGAGAATAATGAAATCAAACCTGACCTCTTGAACTTGGTTCAGCAGAATCATTTTGGTGGTTTCGCTTCTGAGAATGCAGGTATGCACCTAAACTGTTTCACTCCTATATATATGAAATGATGCACAATAAGTATGTTGACCCCAACGCGGTTAAGCTACGCTTATTTCCCTTTCATTTGGAGGGAAAGATAAAAAAATGGTTGCTAGCTCTATCTAAAGGCACCATTACTTTTTGGGATAACTCTTGCAACATTTTGTGGACACTTTTTCCCGCTTGTAAAATCCATGCAAATTGCATTCTAATATTACTTGAATTAGACAGGAAGATCGTGAGGCACTAGCGGTTACTTGGGAAAGGATGAAGAAGTCTGTAACAAACTATCCCAACCACGGGATGGACGAATGCCCCATATTTCATTTATTTTATCATGCTCTTAACCCCATGTCCTAATCTATGCTTGATACTGCTGCAGGAGGCACATTCATGGGAAAGGAAACTAAAGTAGCATGTGGAAAGATCTACCTGAAGGGAGGTAAACTCCATCACCAAGGAGAATAAATGAAGAACTCACAACTAAGGTGCATGAGCTAATGGGGATATAATTAAAGGTAAAGAGGAAACTCAAATTAATGTCATCACTTATGCTAAGTTGAAAATATTGAATTTATTGTCTGCCCACTTTTAACACAGCATGGAGGGGCTCAAAGTATGTCTCAATCTTTCAGAAACCTTTTAACAATCCTACAGAAATTCTAAACAACTGGAATGGATGTAAGAAATGCGTCTTTTCTCAATATGATGAAATGGTTGAGCATTTGTTTATCTCTTGTCCCTTTGTACGTAATATTTGGAGATTGCTTCATTTCACGTTTAATATTTCACCTCCAAATAGTATAGTTAATATGTTTGGCTCTTGGCTTTTGGGGATTGACAAGAAAATTAAAGCTCTTATTGGCATTGGCGTTTGTGCTTTTATATGGGCTCTCTGGAATTGCCGCAATGATGTGGTCTTTGACAAGGTTCAAAATGTTCACTTTTTACAGGTTGTTCATCGAGCTACTTACTGGATCAACACGTGGTACTTGCTACTACCTTCCGATCAAAGGGATCATATGGACGCTGGTTGTACCCGGCTTATGTCAATTGTTCAGGCTATCTTCAACCACTATGAGTGGCAAAAACTAGAAGAATTGGTCAAGCTTAGTTCTTTCTCGATTTGGCTATTTGGTGGCTGGCTTGTAGTCACCTTTTTGCAATTTTATGGCTTCGTAATACTCTAATACCTTCGTTAAACCTGTGCAATAAAAAGCAGCTTGCATCAATTTGATGCAGAGGATGGAGCTTGCTCCCCATTTAAAAAAAAATATATATATATGATTTCTAGATTTATCATCACAGAGACTTTCTTATTGTTCGCTCCACGTCAGACTTTTCATCGTATATGTCAGTCAAGTGATATGTATCCGGAGAAAGCTTCTAGCAAAGAAAAAGTACAGAAGGAGTTCATATCTGAGACTGGTTGGCACTTTTGTATGCACACTTGAATAAGTTCCGGACATCTAAAGATATAAACGGTGAGACCCCTTGGAGGCTCCTCAGCTATTTGGCCTTTCTGGCCGTCCGATCCTCCCCGCTCCGTACCTCTGCTCCGTCCGATCCCTGCCAGCTCCTGGAGTCGAAATGAATAGGGATTTGTAAAGTCGCTAACCGTACCAGCCTTGTTGCACCCACTCTCGCTGGCATCCTACGTGGATCACCGCTGTAGCCCAAGGCCCCGCCCGTCAGCCTCACGGTTTGTGTTTAATCGGTGTGGCGGACGGGCCTGCGTGGTGCAGATTCGCACTGCGTTCCTCCCATTGGTCGATTATGTTCGTTTACCGTAATGGGTTTTAGCGGTGCCCCTCTGGGATAGCTTTCTTCGTACATGCTTTGTCCCTCCTCTCTCTCGCTGTCGATGGGCCCTTCCGTTCCGAGCACTAGTACAGAACGACACTATGGCAACGGGGGCAAACCTTCTATGGCAACGGAGAAAGCATCCGTTGCCCCGCTTCCGATACTGATGTGGAACGACACAAAGCCTACGGACTACAATAACCGTTTCCGATGTGAAACATAAATATTTAAAAAAAATACAGGCAACCGGTCACCACCGGTAGCAGAAGCCATGTCACTTTACTCTCTCCTACATGATACTAATCAAGACAAATATTTAAATATATTTCTGTCCAACATAAATAGGTCAAATACACAAGACACGGTTCATATAATACACGGATGTTGTCCTCTCGCAGAAACTTAAAAAAATGCCAAAACCAGACTCGACGTATCATAATGCTTCTTGTAGATCTGAAGTCCTACTCGAATTCCTTCTCCTCTTGAGTGAGCATCTGGGAAAGAAATATGATAAAAACGAAGTATAGTCAGATTAATTTGCAGCTATAATTTGCACGAGTAAGAACAAAGAATTTCACATAGTTAATTGGAGGGAGAACAAGCAACATCACGTGCGAACAGAGAAGCAGCAGGAACAAACTGAGAGGAAAAAGCAGCTGCGCCATGCGCGCATAGCAAAATCGAGACCAGCAGCGGCAAGGAAAAGTAAATAGACTAATGAATAATTTCTTGATCCCTCTATGGAAATCACTATATCTCAGAGAAGCTCCAGAGCGAGCTGAGCTGACTGGTAAGCAATCGCCCTCAGAGAAGCTCCAGAGGATGCCCCAGGTGAAGAGCCGTGACACGATCTGCGGCAGCGTGGCCGACACCGGCGACCGCACGAGTCCGACGAAGCCGTGAATAATCTGAAAGAGGACACGACAGAGTTCAGTTCAGAACAGATCAGGGGTATAGCAGCAGGAGGAGGGGCCATGTAAGCAAGATTCGGCGGGCTGTACCTCTAGGACGGCGGCGGTCTGCGCGAGCTGGAGCGGCCACTCGACGGCAGCGTACACGTCCTGGTGGCCCGTCCGGAGCAGCGTGGTGACGGCGAAGTAGATCTAGAGCACCTGCGCCTTGCATCAACGCAAGCACGAATCAAATCAATCAGTCAATCTATCTATCACAGATGGGATTAAGAATTCCTAGAGAGATCTCAAGCTGTTAAGTGCTAGCAGATGGATGGATCTGGCGGGGTATCCAAATCGGAGCATATGGAGGGATCTGGCGGGGGAACCAAATCAACTTATAGTTCTAATTGGCTGCTTACCTTGTGCTGGAGAAGCCGCAGTTGGAGGGATCTGGCGGGTAACCAGATCGAAGCAGCGCACCACAACGAGACGTGGTTAAACCAGGTCACGCTGGAGGCTATCTGGCCGCAGTTGTCGCGGGCTTTGTCGATTGCCTTGTGCATCGCCGGCCGTGCTCGCGCCAGATCGGCAGCCAAAGAAGCAGTAGCGTGCTCGTCCCGCGCGGATCCGGCCGCCGCGTTGTCCTGCTCGAAATCCATCGCCTTCTTCCTGCACAGATTTGGCCGCCACGCCGTCTTGCTCGCGGGGCACCATTGCCGGCCAGGAGGAGTAGGTCAAGGGAGAAGGTCGGGCTGGCCATTCGGGAGAGAAAGAGGAGAGCGAGTGCGCGGCTGCGGGAGAGGATAAGGCGCAGCCGTGCGAGGCGACTAAGGACTAGGGTTGGAGACTATTTATTGCACATGTGCAAGCAGGCTACTCGGCCGAGTGTAATTGCATACGGACAAAAAATTCCACCCGTTTCCCATATATTGGATACAGTTAAATATATTTGTCCGTTGCCGATGTGTCGCGAATCCATCCTAGAATAGTTTTTAACCGTTGCCTTCGTGAGCGTGACTGTTGTCTTTATCCTGCCGTTTCCATAGAGGGGTATCCTTTGTGTCGTTCTGTACTAGTGGAGGCCCACAGGTCAGTTGCTCGAGACGTTGTGTCGCCGATCTTTCCCTTCCATGCGTCGCCGCAGCGTATTTTCTACAGTAGCTCGGGTACGTTGGGTATTTCACACGATCGTCGGGTACGTTGCACTGTTCGTGATGTCAAGGAGAATTCGGGCCCGATTTCTCCATCCGAGGTGGCCTCCCTCCATTCGTCGGCGGGTACGTTGCACTGTGCTGGTAGTCAGAAGGCCCGAATTCGCGTCACGCTGGCGGCTCACCATTGGTTGCGAGTGGTTACCGAACTGAATACAGTGCTTCAGGGAACGGGGTATATAGGCTCCGTTCTGGATCGGATGGTTACTGCAGCTCTCATTTCCCCCCTTTTCTTCTTCCTCGCTGTTCTTACTCCGCCGTGATCTTCTTGAGCTCCCCCGTGTTTCCATGAATCCGTTTGCTGTTCTTCCGGTCACGCTTGTTCCCGTTGAGATCAGGTTGGGCATTCTTAACATGTCTTGCTCTCTTTGTTTTGGTCGTTCTTTGTTCATGTCGTTGACCGTGTGGTGGATCCGTGTTTTCTGTTGTTTGTTGCTAATGCGGTTTGTTTTTCTTTGTTTTCTGGGTTCCTAACATCTCTTTCCTATTCGTTGATTTGTTTTTTTCATAGGTCGCCGGTTTTTACTGCTTTCGGCTGTGGTGCGTGATATTCCGGGTCTTGCTTCATCTTTGCCGGCGGCGGTTGTTGCTCAAGTATGGATGTTCGTTTATGTGGTTAATCTAATGGTATGTTGTAATATTTCGTTGTCCGTTTGTGTTTTCATATTTTCGTGTCTGTTTGTTCGTTGGTTGCGGGCATTTTTTTTGGCAGATCCGGTTTGCTGTTTGGCTTTTGTGTGCTTTTTATACCTGTTTGTGACTTCTTGTGATTTTTTTCCTTCCAGGTCGTCATTTATTCGGGATTATCTCAGACGTCAGTGGTTTTTCTTCACTCTTTGGCCTTTTGTTCCTGTTCCTGTGCTGAGTTATCCTGGTTGGTGTGCGCTGCCGGCTCCCCGTTGTCTTTCGTGTAATGGTACTTTCTTCTTTTCACGGTGTCTGTTTTTTTACGCTTGAGTTCGCAGCATCAGTTTGCCAGGATCTTGCTCTGATCATGTTTTTCGTTGGGTTTTTTCATGCAGCTGATTCTGTGTGGGTTGACATGTTGTTTGTGTTTGTGTGTTAATGTGTTTTAGTCTCCGTTGTTCGTTTTTTTTCATGTTGCTGACCGTGTGGTCGATCCGTGTTCTTTGGCATCTGTTGCTTTTGCGGTTTGTTCTTCTTTGTTTTCAGGGTTTCTTACGTTTCTTGGGTTTGTTGTTTTGTTTTTCCGCAGGTCGCCGGTTTAATGGTTTGGGTTGCGGTGCGGGATCTGCCGTGTCTTACTTCCTCTTTGTTGGCGCCGGCTGTTGTTTGAGCGTGGATGAACGATGTTGTTTATGTGGGTAATCTAATGGTATGAATGATTCGTTGGTTCCTCTTTTGTTTATGTGTTTTGTTTCTGCTTGTGTTCATGTTTCCATGTCTTTTTGTTTGTTGTTTCCAGACGATTTGTTTTATTTGTCGTAGATCGGGTTTTTGCTATCTTCGTTTTATATTTTTGTTGTTCGGTTCCTTTTGTCTTTTTCATAGTTGTTTTGTGATTTCTTTTGCCTCTTCTTCCTACAGGTCGTTGTCTTCCTCGGGGTTATTTTAGACGCGAGTGTTTTTTATTTTCTCTTTGCCTTCAGGTTCCTCCTCTTTCTGTGGTGAGTTGTCCTGGTCGGTAGGTGTTGCCGGCTCCCCGTTGGGATTTAGTTTGTTGGGCCTTTTTAGGGAACTGATTTTGTTTCGGTTAATCTATTACTTGGTTTTTCTCTCGTGTTTTCTTTTGCTTTCCGTATTTTTCTGATTTTACATACCTTCTCTCTTTTAGTCTTTTTTATGTTTGTTCTCGTGCAGGTCGTCGTCTTACTGGTGATCGTTTGAGCAGCGGGTGGTTAATGTTTATTTATTCGTTCCGGGTTCATGTCCCGCTGGCTCGGTGGTCGCCGGCTTACCCCGTTGGGTTTTCTTTCTTCCTCACTATGGTACTTACTCTGTTTCTCGGTATTTTTCCTATATTCGCATTACCATGATCAGATCTGGCGTGTTTTTTTCTCATGTTTTCTTTTGCGTATCCTTTTATTGATTCGCAGTATGTTGAAGCGAGATCAGTGACTTGGTATTTTTTAGAGTTTAGGGTATCCTTTTGTTAAGTCGAAATATATATGCGTATCTACCTACATACAAGAAGTGGTAGAGGAATTAGGTGCGTAAAGTGTTTACTCTCCACGGAACAGGGTATGCGCAGGAATGAATTTGATTGGTGGTTTTGCCGACTCCAGGGAGTCGGCGTGACCGTACGGTGCGTTAAGATGGACAAGTCAGTATCGATATGTCCCCTACACGATGTTGGTTTTCTTATTCACCAAATTATCGTTTGTCCATTTATTTTTTAGAGGTTTACACAAATTGTTTGCTCTTTGTTTGTGTTTCCTTTGACCATGATTACTTTCTTTCTTTCCTGTCTTTATACATATCGATTTCTTGATAGAACTACGATCTTACCGATCATGTTTACTGTTGGCACCAGACCGATGCGGTTTTCCCCGGTATTGGTCGACTCCCTGGAGTTGGCAAGTCTGACCTTCTCCGTCTCACTGCTCGACGATCCCGCCAACTCGAGCGAATTCAGGGAGTCAGCGTGATCGGACGGTGCATTAAGAGGAGAAGCCAATATGGCTGGCTCCTCGAAGAAACGTTCCTTCCTTCTGAAGTCTCGAGAGGTAGTGAACGGTAGGACAGTCGGCACGGAAAATAACATGGAAGAGAATCAAAATCAATAAAACGCGTGATTTTTTTCACTTTTTGTTAGGGCAATTTTTTTGTGCTTCCAGGTTGTTAACGCGTCTGTTGGTCGTCGCGTACTTTTAACTTCACGAAGTCGCCGGTGTATTTATATCTGGTCATTTTTATTCTAGTGTAGGACGAATGTTTGATTTTTTTTTGACGGTTAGAATATTTGATCGTTAAACATGGTGAATATATGTTTTTCCTTTTTCGTGATGTTCTCCTTTTTGTGGTTAAATATTGTTTGTCGGCTGTTGAGGAGGCGAGGGATCCGTCGTGTAGTTTGTTTGATGGGACGTGGGGAGTGAGAGGTTCGTGTAGAGATAATGGGTGTGATAGGTTGGTAGATTGGAGTTATTGATCTGCTCGTCTTAATGCACAAACCAACCCCGCCGACTCTAGATATATGTCCATCATTTGTAGAATTGTTGTCTTTTATTTTTTAGCGTCACCAAATGTTTTTTTTCACGTTTTTATTGGTCCAATCTTTTGTCCTCTTGTATCGTCGACGCTTCCCTTTGTCGTCACCGATTTCGCCGACTCCACGCGTTTGGTGGCCAAAGGTACACTAGAAGGGACAGACACGTGACCTGGAACCGCGTGGTGATGAAATCGACTCCAGGGAGCCGGTGACACCGGTCGGTGAGTGGCATTGTCGTTTGGCTTTCGTGTGCGGTGCAAAACTCTTCGATGACGTTATGTGTTCACTCTCCCTTGGTCTTCACTACCGGTTTAATACACAGAGGTACCACGAGTTTGACATAAGGCTGTTTAGATTACGGTTTCTTGTGAAAGTTAGTGCTAAACGACAGAACACCAAATTCTATGATTTAATATGAAGTTATTGGAAGATACTCCAAGGCAGTAACAATTTGTGGTGTGCATCGCTTCATGGTACGTTCCAAGACTTCGACATGAAGGAACCTGCGTCCAAAGTTGGGTCCCTTGAGTCGGCACTGTATGTACGTGATGATGACGTCACTGGTCAAGACGACTCCAGGGAGCCGGCTCGAACTGACGGTGTATTAGGACGGAGATGGTTCCGAGTGGTTACCCACCTCCAAGGGAAGATTCGTTCTTTCAAGGACGTGGCGGCCATTTGTCATCGTTATGATGCATGTTTGAGCTGACTGGTCCGCAGGTCGACAAAGTTGCCGGCTTAAGGTTCTATTATCAAACCATCGTCCCTCATCGAGCTGGCTAATGTATATTAATTTCACACAGTGCAAATCTATGTCGGATCAAGATAAAGTGTTTTTTATTAATTATTTCAGTTTTTTCCTTCATGGGATATGCGCAAACGACATCCTTCTTATAATTTCCATGCTCATTATGTGGAGCGTTTGCTTTGATTTTATCGATTCGTATGACCGTTTCTTTGACGGTTGATAAAAATAAATGTGTTCCGCCTTTATCCGACCGGTTCCTGTCCGTGCTGTTAACTTTATTGATCCTCTTAATGACGTCTCGCTATTGGCTTACTTCTACGGTATGTTGGGACCCGAGCGGGTTTTCGCAGTTCGTTGCCACGTACACTGTAGACGTGTTTATATACAACCTTCCTACTTGATGGTGCATGGTTATGTCATGACTCATGACTATGCATGTATCTATGTTGCACAAATATGTATTGGGAGTACTATTTATCCTTATATATGTTTTATTTTCATCTACACTCAAATCAAATTGAACTTCCTACTTGCTTTTTTCTCAAAAGAAAACAAGAAAAGTAATTTTACAGATATGGTAACCCCCTTCTCGCCCCCATGCGGCAGCAGTGATGGCGTGGATCACACGTTCGTTGGGAACCCCAAGAGGAAGGTATGATGCAGCGTAGTGGCAATTTTTCCTTGATATAAAACCAAGGTCTGTCGATCCAGTAGAACTTGGAGAAGGATTCGGCTTGGTGTCAACGGTGTCGTTTACGATTATTGACGTGGACCTGCACACAGTCACAAACAAACTACATTGCCACAACGAAACAGATAGGTTGTCAATCTCTCCGACTTGCTGAACACAAAGAATTAAATGTATGTGTGTAAAATAATATGAGAGCAAAAATGATCAGCGAGCAAATGACTAGGAAAAGATATGGAAACGGTTGTAAACAATATAGCAAAATAGGATCGGGGTCTGCAGTTTACTAGTGGTGTCTCTCCGAAAGATAAACATGTTGGGTAAACAAATTACAGCGGGGCAATTGACAAAGCATGGGCGTATAACAATGCTATCATGACACAGTTAACCGTTTCATTTAATATGGGCATTACGTCAAAATACATAGACCGTTATCCAACTACATCTATGACTAATAATCCATCCTGGGATCGCTATCGAGCATGTCACCCGAAAGTATTAAGTTGCAAGCAACAGATAACTGTAATAAGCATGGTGCGTAATGTAAGCAATGGTTACAACATATAGCAATAGACACCGTTGTTTTACCTCTAGTAGCAACAACACATCTCAACCCTTAATCGTTTCTGTCAACTGGAGCTCAGACAAGAGAGGCATGCTATCTAGCATAAATACTCACTCTAAAGACATAAGTAATTACTTCGACCAAAACATACACAAGCATCGAAGAGCATGCAAGATCATAAATAAACTGAACAATAATGTCATGACTCCATAATTCATCGGATTCCTGCAAACACAACATATAGCATTACAAATAGATGATCTTGATCATGTTAGGCAGCTCAAAAGATCTAAACAATGGAGTACAAGGAAGAGAGACAACTATCTAGCTACTGCCATGGACCCGTAGTCCCGTGGTGGACTACTCACGCATCACTCCGGAGGCAGGCATGGTGGTGTAGATGCCTCCGGTGACGATCTCCCCCACCGGCAGGGTGCCGGGAAGAGCTTCGGAACCCTCCCGATCTAGGGTTGGCGACGGCGGATCGGGTACCGAGGGTTTTCGGGACGAAGGCAATTTATAGGCGAAAGGGCGACTCGAGAAGACTCCGGAGGCGGCCAGGTGGGGCCCAGCCGTGGCTGGGGGTCGTCTGGGGGCTGTGGGCCCCCTGCAGCTCCCCTCCTGGCGCAGTCTTTGTTTCCATGTAAAAATAATTCACGTAAATTTCCAGGCGATTCGGAGAAACTTTCCCGACTAGCTTTTCTGAAACAAAAAGACAGCAAAAACAGGAACTGGCACTGGGCATCTTGTTAATAGCTTAATTCCATAAAATATGCCAAATGATATAAAAACATTATAAAACATGTGGCAATGATATATAACAAGCATGGAACAATCAAAAATTATATGTACGTTTGAGACGTATCAGATCTCAGCGGCCAGGCAAAGCCGATGGCGGGGGAGGGATCTCTTTCGTCCTCGAGTGATTTTGGGGCCGGCGCGGGTTGGTGCAAAGAACTCGGGCGTGGCGCGGCTGCCGGGAGCCACGGCGACGTCGAGGCCCTGCATCGACGGCGTGGTGAACGACGTGGGTCCCCGCCCTCTTGCGCAGATTGGCGTCTCCGATGGCTCGGCCCTTTTGGGTTGTGCGCGGGGTGGATCCAGCTGGGACATGGGCGATCTCGGGTGGCGCAGCTCACCTCCGGTGGCGTGCCATGCCCGGCATCCTGCCACTGTTCGCGGAAGGTCTGGAGGTGTTGATGATGGCCGGTGAAAGTCGGGCTACGATGCGGTCGGGGCCGACGATGGCGGCGCCCGCGGGCGTCGTTACCTTGATGAAGGTGTCATCGCTGTTATTCTCCCGCCTCTCACCCAGAGGTTCCGGGGGAACCCAAGATCTGGTTCTACCGGATCAGACGATGGCGGCACCTCGGTGTCGTTTCTCCTTTTTGGGGGCATCGTTTTGGAACACGTGATGCCTGGAGTGGTCTACCGGTGGAGCGGAGTTTCTTCTACCACGACGAAGACGGCAAATCTTGGCGGCATGGTGCAGCAGGGACTCAACACGGTCGTGACTTGGTGGACTCGCGCAGGGTGGAGGCGTAGCCTGGTGTCATGGTGGCATCGGCCTCAGGCCTGGCGAGAGTTTTTGCTTCGATCGGCACGCTGAAGTTGGGTTGGAGGAAGATGGTGGAGGCGATTTCCGGAGCGTGTGCACAAGGCGCTATTCTTCGAGTTGGCCAGGGAGCCGGTGGCGGCTGTGGCCGGGGCACAAGGCTGGTTTGTGCTAGTTGTGGTGTTTCACTGTTTAACGGCTTCCGCTTGTATTCGTTTGTTGTAAGGCTCTTTGTCAGCTTATGTTGAATAAATGAAATAAAAGCCGTATGCATCTTTTCGAGGCTCCCCATTTCGGAAAAAAGATATGGTAACAGTTCTTTGGAGTCGATAAATGATTTATTTTACTCATGTAGGTCGAGTGATGAACATGGTTAAACATATTTTTAACCTGTCCCGGGTATGTGCACTTAGCAAACCAAAAATGATTTCATTTTTGGTTAAACATTTCAGTGATGGAACTTACATTAAGCTACGGTCTGATGTGATAGGCTGATAGCTATACAACAAAGTGAAACGAACGCTAGCTGATGCATTCATAATAGCGCCTGGATACACAATGACTCAATGAGGTAAAAAGAAACACAACAGAGAAGATGACTTATTTATTTATACGAACGGAAATGCACAGAGTGACATTATACCGACATTGTTCACGATCTTCAGTACCTACACTCTGAATCTGCTACTTTTTACCATCGAACTCTGAATTCTCTTGTTCCTTGCTATGCCTATCCTTACCAGATTTGAATATAAAATCCTTGAAAGATAGTTGTGAGGATTCCATGGCTTTCTTTATCTGCATAACAAGTCCATGCTAGTCAGAATGCATATTTGTACAAGTTATGTACAGCAATTCGACAATGAAATACACCCACACAATAGCAGTTCAACTGTGAGGAGGTTTGAGGAGTATTCTCCTTTGGACCTACTTCCTAGAGAAAACGTTGTAGTGAACTCTATTAGCCTCTCTGGATTTTAGGAATTTCATAGGTTTTTAGCCTCTCTGGATTGTAGGAATTTCATCAGTTTTTTGTAGGACTCTAACCTTCGGATTTTTTTCTAGAGGCTGCATTTGGATCAAAAGAATAGTGCTACCCAAATTCCTAAGGAGTATGGACCGAATTCCTATGTCTGAATCCCATAGGAATTTGAACATCCACTACAACCTATTTTTAGACTAAACTGGATAGGATCGAGGCACTTTTTCCGTGTTTTTCTGCATTTCATCCAAACGACTAATCCAGTTTTTATGTGTTTAACAATCCTATGTTTTGCATAGGTAAAACTGTAAGATTTATGTGTTTTTCCTATTTCTACGTTTTCAATCCTGCGACCCAAAGGGCCAAAGATGCCCCTATTAGAGCATCTCCAACCATGGTTGGCAAACCCTCCCTAAACGTCCGGCGGACAGCCCAGACAGGGTTTGGGCTGAAATCGTGAACCCAACCGCGGCCCCCAAACATTCCCCAAACGTCCGGGCGGTCCGACAAACCCCAAACCCAGCCCATATGTGGGGCGAGTTTGGGGCGGCCGGATGCGCCCGGACGCGTCCGCCACATCGGATCTGGCAACGCGGATCCACGAAATTTGAACCAAAAAAGGGCGTCGGCCACTTTCATTTATCCCCTCCGCCCTCCACTCCCCCGCCAATTTCATTCCTCCCGCCGCGTCCACCCACAAATCCCCATCCGTAGCCAGCGCCGCCGTAAGAGAGAATGGAGGTCCTCGATTCGACGGAGAAGGGTGCATCCTCCGAGTCCGTTGAGCAGAGGAACGGCGCGGACTGGACTTGAAGCCGGAGACGGTCGCGCGAAGGATGCGGCGCCGCAAGCAGCAGGAGCGCGAGCTCGCGGACAAGGAGAAGAAGAAGAAGGCGGCGGAGGCTGAGAGGATTGCGAATGCGGAGACGCAGGAGGAGCCCGAGGGTATGAGCACGCCCGCACCCAAGGCCAGGCGCCCTACTCCGGCGCCACCTCCGCTGGCCGCCGTTGCGGCAAGGAGGTCCACGTCTTCGACCACGAACCGGGAGGAGCCGTACCACATCGAGGACGATTACTCGTCGCAGGTCGGCCCGACGCAGGACGATGAGGTGGTGGTCGACTCTCCGCCGCTCCAGCGGACGCGGGCAAGTTCCGGCCTCACCGACAGCAACCACGTCCACAACCTGTTCGACGGAAGTCAAGGCGACCTTGGGGTACGGATTTCTATCTCAAATGCATAGTTTGTGGTCAATTTTAGGACGGTAGTTTAATTGTTATCATTCTTAGGACGAGTTGATGATGGATTTGATCTGAAATGGGGGCAATCCGTCAACACAGGATCCGCCGGCATCCACACTTCCCCTTTTTACAGTGTGGGTGAGAGGAGCCGTCCGACGCTCCGACGAAGAAGAAGGGGAAGGACAAGAGAGTGTACAAGCCTAGAGGCATTTCTTATTCAACTTTTGAAGATGTTTTGCTTTGCCAGGCTTGGTTGGCCACAAGCATGGATGCTATTTGTGGAACCGAGCAAAAGGGTTCAAAGTTGTGGGAGAAGATATATGCCCACTTTCATCATCAAAAACACTATGTCAAACCACATGGTATTATGTCCGATCGCAACGCCGGTACTCTCCAACATAGGTGGGCATCGATCCAAGAATGTGTGAACAAGTATTGTGGTTTCCATGCACAAGTGGTCAATAGGAATCAAAGTGGTGTCAACGTTGATTCCCATGTAAGTAATTCCGGCAACTATTTATCACATGTCATGCTTCTCTCCAAACCATTTGTGTAATTGATTCTACTTGTTTGCTTGCTAGAGTACTTTGGTCTCCACTTTGTACCATCAAACGGAGGGCAAACCCTTCACCATGGCACATTGTTGGCTTGAATTGACCGGAAAGCCGAAGTGGATCTTCCAATATGATGATCACAAGAATCGGCTAAGAAATTTAAGAACAAGCTCATCCATTCCAGTTGATGAAGAAGATGGGCCGTCCGAAGCTGGAAGCGGCCGGAAGAGGATGATGATGGGGAGGAGATGGGAGAAGGATAGGGTGGCTCGTGACGGCGCCGCAACGAAGATGTCCGCCACCTGGACGGACATCTTCTCAAACAAAGATGAAACCATGAAGAAGTTGGAGAAAGAAAGAGAGGACAAGAAGGCCGAGAGGTACGAAACCTTCTTGGCTTTGCAAAGAGAAAGAATGGACTTTGATCGCCTCCTGCTCAAGGAGAGGATGGATTTGGAGAGGGAGAGGTTGGATGTGGTCAAGGAGGAGGCTTGGAACAAGATCCAATTGGAGCAAAAGAAGTTGCAAACCAGCCTTGCGGTGGAGCAAGAGAAAGTTCTTCTCGCAAGTATCACCGAGGAACAAAGGATCATGTTCCAAGATGCTAGCCTCTTGGATGAGCCAAGTGCAAAGTGGATCCTCATGATGAAGAAGAGGATCTCCGACCGTGACCTCGGCCTAGATGGATCCGGTGCAACCGCCCCTTGAATTTGGACCATTTTCTTTGTAATTTAGATCCAGTATGTATCGGACAACTAATTGAACTTCTTTACTTTCATGTTGAATTCGGACCATTTTGTGTTGTAATTTGGATCCGGTATGTATCGGATCGACGTTGCATGTCATTGCATGAGTTTGGGGAGAAGATTTGGGGGACATGGTTGTAGGAGACCACTTCTAGGGGTTGTCCGGTCACTGTCTGCGGACTCGTCTGGACGTGTCCGTGGACAGTTTGGGGCCGATTTTGGAGCTCCGACTGGAGATGCTCTTAGTTTCCTCCTTTGCCCCTTATAAAAAGGCAACACAAATACTGGAAAAGTAGGTAAACGTGCATAATCTAGAGTATGCAACACATGTTTTGAGGTCTCCTTCAACTTCACATCCATTCCGGAAATTTCACAAGTCCAATTGGCCACCAATACAAACTAATCATGCAGGCGTATACCCCACGAATACATGAAGACAAGGTATATATACTCCATAAAGTTGATTGCAAGCTCACCATACCGAAGAAAAACAAGATCCATCACAGACGTTACCAAACGTTCTAGTACCTGTTCACTAGATGGCCTAGATCGAACAAGCTAACTTGTAGTTAACAAATGACACTACACGAATACAATTAACAGTGGTATATTCTAGGAAAAAAATAACAGTGGTGGTAACAAGAAAGAACAAAAGTACATGAACAACCCAGCAGAGCAGACAGAGGCTTCCAAGAACAGTAAGAGCCACGCTACAGTGAAGTTAACTACAAGAAGTACAAGGGTTGGTTAATCTAGCCTGATGGATCTTAATTACGAATAAACTACAAACATTGCAAACTAAGATAACCAGAACGCCAAGAAATTTCATGACTAAATGCGCAGGAAAATGTAGCAATAGAAGGAGAGCAGAGATAACCGCCGCCTGACCGGGTTGGGGTAGTTGGGGCCGTAGTCGGCGGTGAGAAGGAGGTAGGTGGCGGTGACTGCACCGACCATCGCCGTCCGTCGAACTATCCTCTCCGATCTCGGGTCCATCGGCGCCATCGATCCCAAGTTGCTTCTTGCTATTTTTCTCTAGCGAAGTCGCTTCTCTACTGGAAGAACCAAAGAAGACGAGTGGAGAGACTACTAGATGCCGCCTCGGTACTTCTATTGGGCCGGGCCTTCTAGTTGGGCTTCTTGAGCTTTTCTCTACATGTTCTCCATCGTGTTAGCCAGACAGTCCACTCGCCGCCGATCCCCCTCTCGCTCCTTCCTCCCTTGTCTCGCCGCCGCCGCCTGTCGCCGCGCTCAAGATGTTGGGCGGAGCCGACGGAGGGACGCCGGAGGTCACGCTGCAGACCTCCATGGGAGAATTCACCGTCGAGGTACCGAAAAGCCAAGGTTTTCTCTTCTTCTTCGTCATCGTCCTCGTCTTCTTGCTGCTGATATTCCTTCTTCGTTTGGTCGACGCGTGCGTGCTCTGACCCGGCAGATGTACCACAAGCACGCGCCCAAGACATGCAGGAACTTCGTCGAGCTCGCGCGCCGCGAGTACTACGACAACGTCGTCTTCCACCGCATCATCAAGGTTCCGTGCTTGCTTCCCTTCCGTCCTCGTTTCGTTTGGCACTTCTCTGCGCCTCGTTCAGTCCGGCGAGCGGTGTTCCTCATCCGGTAGTGTTCATGCAGGATTTCATCGTGCAAGGTGGGGATCCTAGTGGAACGGGCAGGGGTGGCGAAT
Organism: Poa pratensis; assembly: GCA_947311845.1. NCBI lineage: Eukaryota > Viridiplantae > Streptophyta > Magnoliopsida > Poales > Poaceae > Poa > Poa pratensis. The sequence continues at coordinate 12,115,866 of CAMZMU010000082.1, forward strand.
CCATCTACGGGTGAGCGAGCGAATCCTTTCCCTTAGATTGGGATAAGCGTTAACGATGTGCTAAAATTAACTACTCCAACATAATGTTACACAAGTACTCCCAATCTAAGCAATACGTTAGGAGTACTTGTGTAACATTATGTTGGTGGCTTATACCATTGTTGTTAGTCTGCCCTAACGTATTGCTTGGTGCAAGAAGCTAATAGTATGTTTGTTGTTATTAAATTGGATTGGTTGATGGTTGAATCTTAAGATTGATGAAGTTGTATAGGTAGATGTTTGGATCTAACATTGGCTATCTCTGCAGAGCAAAGTTTGAGGACGAGATAAGGCCAGAGCTGAAGCACACCGGGGCTGGTATTCTATCAATGGCAAACGCTGGTCCAAATACAAACGGAAGTCAGTTCTTCATAACTCTTGCACCTTGTCAGTCACTCGATGGTGAGACTAGCATTCCCGTGCTTCATGCTATGTTGTTATTATTGTCTGTCTGTTTTATTGAGCTGGGGTTTGTGTTTTCACTGTACCCCGGAATACATTCTGCACATATTTGTTCATCGACGCCTTTTTTCTTGTTGCGCCTGGAAACATGGCAATTTTTTTGTGATGAATTGATTAACCGGATGTCCTAATAGTTACAAAGAAGTGCAACTAAGATGGCTCGAGTTTATAATAGCATATTTGGAGAATCACTTTGTTGTTCAGGTCAATGCATATTGTCCCTGAAATATTGTGCCAGCATAGCTGTGTTCCCCTTGTCCCTGTCATCGTCAGATATAATCTGCCTACCTTACCGTTTTTCTTCCTTTGAGCTTTGTGTCATCACGTTGTTCTTGCGTTTTTGCAGTCTAATAACATAATTTTTATGTTCCAGGAAAGCACACAATTTTTGGGAGAGTGTGCAGGGGAATGGAAATCATCAAGCGCCTTGGAAGTATTCAGACAGACAAGAATGATAGGTAGCCACTTGAACTATATCCATAGCTTCACACTGGCACACCAGAATACTTGTGTGGCATTGCATCAACTCATGTATTCACCTGCAAGCAGTCGATGTGTTCTCTATTTTTCAGTCCTTGGTGTTGAATTTTACTCTGCTTTATTATTACTATATGTTTCCAGGCCCATCCATGAAGTGAAAATCCTGAAGACCATTGTCAAAGATTGAAGCACGCCGGTTCTACGTGCTGTCATGACCTCTGATCTGGTTGTGTTCGATTCCCAAGTCCTTTAATGTAATACATTTTGTAGAAGAGATACCAGCCATTGCCATGTGTACTCTGGTGTTCCGTTTAAACAATGGACGGATTCTTGATCTATCTGCATGATGGTTGATCGGTTGTAAAAGTAACTCTAGAAAATGTGTGAGGAGCTATGTTTCCTGTGCATTGTGTGATCTTATTTTTTAGAGCAATCGCTGTGATTTTCTCAAATACTCAGCGGCCAAGAGGTTCACAAGGTGCCCATCCCTTAGCTTTGCTTCAAGAATCAAGACTAGTCTCCACAAGAAACTGCCTTCAGGGACACCATCCAAAACCCAAAATGGGGGAATGGTGAGCTCCAGCCATGGAATTGCCATGATCTTTCTTCTCCCAAGTTCCGTGCCCACAGCCAGGCCATTCTAGATGAGGCACCACGCATGGACCTTGTTTTTTTAATTAGGAGTACATTTGAACATGCTAGCCTCTGTCCCGTGCAGGTTCATCTGACGCCAAATTTATTTGAGAAATACAGGTTTTGTTGCCATCGTCTGAATAGAAATAATGTACTCTCATATTGCAACGACTACTCGTTAGACTTATATCAGAAACATGACAAAACCTGTCAAAATATATCAGAAAGGCCAGCAAAAGACAGAACCATGTTCGTAAGTCGTGACCTTGCAAAACTTATGATCTGCCAGCAGGCAACCTCAGAAGGTTGCAGACTTGGACACGGCAGGCTTAGACAAGAAATGCAACAGAATGAAAGACCAATTGTGAAATTGCCTCAGTTAAATTGAATATAGAAGCCGTTTCTACATATACAACCAATGCCTTCTTAATTTCTAACATGCCAACTCAAGTTGTCATATACTCTTACTTGTACACCTAAAGGGGGGATAAAGCTCTACAACTCAGACCTCTATAAGCATCCCCCCACGAGTTATATTACACCTGCTACAAGTCATGGGTGCTGTTATTCCTGATGTCGACACCAGGGGCTCCTAATATAGCCCCGACAGCGATAAATCTCCACACCCGTGTGTACCTGCATCAATGGAGCATTGCCTGCATCCCATTGGTCATCGGCTGCTATTCCCGTTCACTTCGTATCTCCCAGAAAGGGAATGAGGTGTACTCACACCATTCGTCATTATTTGGGGCTGCTTATCTTGCTGCGCCTTGACTATCACGGCCTGGTTATCTTCAGGTGAACTCACACCATTGACCATTATTTGGGGTTGCTCACCTTCCTCTGGCGTAGCATTAATCTTTATTGGGGCCTGATTATCTTCCTCTCCATTGGCATTGGCTCTCTGTGCTCTAGGATCTGCAAGTTTCACAGCCCTGTTGTCCAAGTCTTCCTTGTTGGAGCCTCGCTGATCCGCCAACGGTTCCAGGCGCCTGAGGGCTGGTGAATCTCCATCACAGTACCTGCGCCACATGGTTCTGTATGCAGATTCCAGGCCCCGTGTGAAGCTCTCTCCATCACAGACTGGTGATTTTATCATCAGATCTCGGAGGCTCGTTCTCAGTTCTTGTAAGGCACCGACATCTGATGCCAAATCCAATGCTAAGCCAACATATTCATCTTCCGTTTTGGCAACCAGCCTTCCCAAACCTGCAAAAATAAATATCAATCGACCATTTTCCTCATGATTATATACCTGATTGGACAGTGGGGGGAAAGGGAGTGGTAGCACAAGTTAGCACTATCTAGGTCCTGATAATATTTTTGTGTAGGTTCCATAGCATCTATATATCACTAGTAGAGGAAATAGTGGAACAAAATGTAGCTCCTACAAGTAACCATGCAGCAGAAACGAACATATAACCAATGAATAAGAAGTGCAAATTAAAATGCATGTCGACCCATCATTAGAATACACAGATCACTGTCACATACCAACTTTCGTAAGTAGGCTAACACCAACATTATGAGCATGGACTGAACCAGCCATTGTAACACATGGAACCCCCATGTAAAGGGATTCACATGTTGTGGTAGTCCCAGCATATGGAAACGTATCCAGGCTGCAAAAACAAGGCAAACTTCAGTTATCTGCTCAGAGGGAACACTGATAATGGAGAACACATTTTAAAGCTTAACCTAGAAGATCCTAAATGTGATGTAACTTCTCACCTAATGTCCATCAAGGAATATGCCTGCATGTGATCATGGTTGAGATGGATGAGTGGCAACAAATCAACTCGTAGTGGCTCCAAACCCAACTCCTCAAGTGTTGATAAAAATTTCTGTCTGATACTGTCACAGCAGAATGGTTTGCACTTAACCACAAGCCGCGAGTTAGGGACTGCGCATAATATTCTGGCCCAAACTTGCAACACTTTCGGTGTAATCTGCCAAAAATAACTCAATGAACAGAGTGATTCAATCAAGATAAATTAAAGCATTCAAATTTATCATGTACCTTTGCTAGATTGTTAAAACTTCCAAACGTTATGAAACCATTTGAAATTGCTGGTGTTGGACAAACTGGCCCAGCTTCAGGGGAAGGAGTGTAACAAAGAAAGCTTTCAGGAAGATGTACCAACTCTTCAACATGCCTGCAGACAATTGTTAGCATGAGGTTCTACATGCATCGGGAGAAACTAAGTCACAGAATAAAGACACAGGAAAGCATGCAGCATACTTTTTGTTTGTATTAGGTGTATCAGCCAATGAATCTGTTATTCGGTAGTCAATTGCTGGTAAACCTGTCGTATTAGGGTAACCAATCCATGTAACCTGCATAGACACACATATCAATGATAATTAAAAACTTGAATGGTTGACCATCTACTGAAGATTCCAGAACATAATGACAGGAATAATACTGCTCATGTGCAAGCAGTTCTGGAAACAAAATTAAGTCTTACAAATACCTCATGCAACACAAATATACCTGAATAGGAGCAGGCCTGCACGCCATTGTTCCTAATTTGTTATTTGCTGTATGACCAGTAAGTTCCACAAGTATATCCACTTTATCCTCTCTGATCAAGCTAGCAACCTTCTTTTCGTCAATACCGTATATATCTCTCCACAACCCACCCTTTTTTAACACCTTATCCTTGAATCGAAGGGTCTTGGCATCTGCCTAAGAAATCATACATGAAAATATATGATCAGAAAATTAAGAGCAAAGTGTGTGGAAAGGTAACAAATAACGAGGAGATAATGACCCAACTAGACAGCTTCATATTGCATACTATTTTTACAATTTGTATCTTGTGTTACGAAACTAATTTTTTGTAGATAAATAGATCCCCAGCTGCCTACCCAATCGACCACTAGATTTACCGTTTTGCTTTGGTAAAGTGATCAGTTTGCATGTTCATTTCCATAGAAATTATGATTCCAAATGAGGCAAGGCAGTCCAATTAAGTTAATAGCCATGGTGTGAAAAAAAATCAGAAGAGCGAAACAATGAACAAATCATCTCTACCTTTACAACACCAGAGTAGACGACCACCTTGCACTTTGTGTAGTCATGGTGTGCAAGGGGGGCTTCAACGAAGTATGACACGGAGTGAGTAAAAAAATCAGGAGACACATAACCAATAACCAGTGGACGATCAGCGACTTTTGAGTTATCCCAGGTAGTATACTGTGTATACAATTTCATGAAGCGCTTCCCCCATTCCCTGCAAAATATAGAAAAGAGAGCAAGTAATGAATAGTATTAATACCATGTAGAAATACAAATCATGCTAACATAAAAATGGCACATCCATTGCAAATAGTGCATTGAAGGACCTGTGAGCGTCATAAAGCTTGTCATCTGAGCCCTCATTGATATAGTTCATTGCAAGCAACCGATTCTGCAAAAGAATTACTCTTTTAAGTTGACCAAGTCATGAGAGATCGTAATCTATACAGTGTATAAAATGGGCAAGATGTCAGAAAAATATCAGCCAGTGTTCCAGTAAAATTACAGATACAATGCAAAAGCAACAGAAGGGCTGAAAGGAAATAGGAGATGGTGCATCAAGTTACTTCACAAAGGGGGATCCCAGATGGCATGTCAAGTAAAAAATTCCCTCTATAATCGGTAACATGTCATAAAAGACTATTTATTCAACGTTGTCAGATACTAAATGGGGGCATGATCATACTAGTGGTACCTGCTATCCTTGATGAACACTTCATATAACAACATACAGGAGTCCTGAAGAGAAGTTAAATAATCAAAGCTCAGGACCTGAAAAGGTACCTGACCAGCATTTCGTGAATCGGGATCAATTTGAAGGCATCTCTCATAAGCCTGTACAGATAATGTGATACTTCCTGCATCTCTGTAAAGAACACCTATGACAAAGCAATGGTAAATTGTCAGTTACATAAAAACTCCTAGCAAATGCAAAAAAAAGAACAACCAAATGTTTGCAATACTGCCATAGTTGTATCTGTTACTCATCGATATGGGGAGATACATATATTGGGCCACTGGGAACTATTAAGGAATTTTTATTTTAAAATAAATACTCCCTCTGGTTTTAAATACAAGCCACTATCAAAAATACAATTTGCATCTATACAAGGCCACTATCTCTTCCTGAGAAGAATTTAATACATTCTTGCCTCGTGATGATACTTATAAATGCAAACATAGTGCGGCCATAGAGGAAGAAGCACCACATGCAACATGTTTAATTAGCCCAGAACATGAGAGGTTTTCACACAATTAATCGTGTTATTTATTAGTTAGTTTTATTTTCTTGGTATCTGAAAAATAGGATAGTGGCCTTTTATGCAAAAACAGAGGGAGTATAAACTATGTCCTGATTTTCCTCGACGCTTCTGCACCAGAAACCTTTCAAAGGAAAACCTAGCAAACCCCTGATGGCCATCTCATGTCAGATCTGAGACATGACAATTGTCCCTCGTTTACTTAACCGATTGTGTTAATGATTTTTGCAACGTTCATCCTCTAATACTATATACATGATGTATTTGTTTTTTCTAGATGTTTCACTGTATCCTTGTTGTGTGTCGTTGCAATTATAAAAGATGCTTAGTGGTCACAGAGCCCTTGTGAATTCTGAGCTGGAACATGCCATTTCCACATACTAGAATCCAAGAATCTAAAATGGTAGAGGTTTGTTATTCATTACCTAAGTTATTATATGCTTCAGCATACGTGGGATTTGCAAGTATGGCCTTCTCAATCATGCTCGCAGCAGCATCCATCTTGCCCTGAATATTATAAATGTATTTTGATAAACCATAAGCGCAATGTAACCAGCCAACCACAGTAAGCATGTGAGCAAGACAAATATGATAATACAGGAACATACCTGAACCGTATAGACAACTCCAAGGTTATTCAATGACTGAGAGAAATTTGGCTTAATTGTCAAGGCCATCTACAAAACACGAGAAATGAAGAAAATAGACAATGAGTAAACACAGGTGAAAATACTTGAGCAGAAGTGCATTATTAGTCTCACTTACTTGATAACATTCAACAGCCTTGTCGAGATTATCCCTATCCTTGTATATTACTCCCAGATTATTGCATGCCTCCGCGCAGCGAGGATTGAAATGCAGAGCAAGTTCATAAAATACAATAGCCTTCATAAACCTCATAAGTAGATTATGTCAGCAAAAGGTGAATGCTAATAGTAGAGCCAAATTAACGGAATTTTCTTGTAACTCACCATCTCAAAATTCAACATTTCTCCATATGCAACGCCAAGATTATACATTGCATCAGCATAATGCCAATTATAGAACAGAGCCTTCTTGTAATATGCCACACCTTTATCGATGTCACCCTCGATTTTTACCTGAGCATTTCAGATGTTTAAATGATAATTAATAAACAAAAATATAATAGACTTGTCTTTAATCAATCATGAACAGTGTTGGTGCTATGGACTATCGAATGTACACAGAAAGTACGACAATTGCAGCTGAGCTTCTGTACAACATGAAGTACTAGAAAACATGGAAAAATAGTACTACATGATGCATGCGTTGAATGCCATTTTAAGGTCAGTCAAAGAAAAGAGGAAAAGGCAAGCGGGAGAATTTACTCAACAGTAGTAGTGGACAAGTTCGCACCTTTGTACCCATGTCAGTTAGTGCTATTGCCATGTTATTCTTAGCAATCTCAAAGTTCGGGGATATAGTCAAGCACCTGGGAGAGTAAAGTTATGCCACACATGAACTTCAACATGTTCTTGTTGTGGATTACTTTATGAACATCAACATAATTCACATAAACAAATAGTAAGCTTACCTGTCATAGCAGGCAATTGCTGCATCTAATTCTCCCCGATTCTTGTAAATAACCCCCATATTGCAATAAGCTTCGGCATACAAGGGTCTCTCCAATGCAGCCTTTTCATAACATGTAAGAGCTGCATCAAATTGCATCATCTCCGAATAAACCACCCCAAGGTTGTAATAAGCAGGCTGCAGAAATCAGATGGATACATTAGCACAATTCTAAAGGAAAAATAGAGATGTAAAGATAAAATAAGTTGATGATGGTACCGCGTAGTGGCTATCGACTTCAAGAGCTTCGCAATATTTTTGAATCCCATCTTCTGTATTGCCTGCCAGCTTTAAGCTAGTTCCAAGATCGGTCAATACAATGGCAAGAAATTCGGCAGCAGCTTTATATGAAGGATCCGCAATTCGAGCTTTTTGATATGCCTGTTCCAGATTTGTTTTCTCAATTAGAACATTAAAAACATACAGAACACAATAAATACAATAAAGCAATAAAAACTTTAAGAGCATTTTTACAGTACCTATTAATAGTTTCTAACAGTTTAACATACTAATCTAATGAACTAGATTAACCAAATACAAGAGGCTCTTGTTCTCTAAGGGGACAATGGCAACCATGGACATTTCCGTGTAGAATCCACTTCTCTTTGGCTACAGTTACCATCCACTTCCTTCCTACACTCATCAGTTACTGCTAGACATCAATTCCATCACACAAGAGTTTATATTTAGAACCCAATGATGAGTAGGTTAATCTGGATAAACTTAGGGTTAAAGAGAAGTTTATAAATAGCCATATGAACTAGTAGTAAAATTTAACTTGTACTCTGGCAAAAAAAAAACTCAAATTTCGACAAACATACTAGCTATGCTCGTTCGGATGTTCGTATTGGAGCTCGATATTGGATATTCGGAGGTTTTCAGTCCCGAATATCCCAAATCCACCTGTTCGGATGCGCTAGGTATTCAACGTAGACATTCGCTGCCGATATCGAGCTAGCGTTTCGCACGGCAAAAGAAGAACTAGCGAATGTCGAGGGGAGAGGCTCGACATCGTAGGATATTCGCTCCCCTCGTACCGCTTCGCTCGTCTCCCATCCTCGACAGGTCGCGCCAACCTAGGCAGCGGCGGCGGCGCAACAGGTTCGCTCCTCCCGCCCAGCTGCTCCTCCCGCCGCGGCTGTCTCTCCTCCCAGCCGCACTTGTCCGAGGTCGCCGCCGTATTCCGCTGCCAATTCGTGTGCGTGGAATCGATCGAGTTGTCGATCTGCCACGCACTCTGTCGCTTCCGCAACCTGGATCGGGAAGGAGAAGTAGCAGCGCCATCTGATCTTCACGGGAAATTTATTCATCGCTGCGCTGCTCCGTGGCCGAACCTCCGCTAGCTGTGACGAGCACGACGAGCTCGCCCAAGCCACATCCCGCTGTTTTGACGAGTTCGCGGAACTCCTTGTCGCCGCGCCGCTCGGCATCCACTGCGCCGTCAGTAATACTGCTGCCCGGCCTAGATCCCCGGCCCGCTACGCCTCGCTGTCCCCTGAATATCTCTTCTCCAATACAAGGACCTGGCAGCTACGGAAAGACACCTGCAACGCGTCGTGGTCTCAGCTTCGTCAAGCTCACGATGCGGACTAGAATTAAAATCCGCTGCTCTTGGGAACGTACTAGGAAGCTAACCACAAGGAAGTCGTCTGAATACCCAGATCACCTTCGTATTTTAATTGCAACGTGATAGTTGGCAGTGCTGTTGTCTGTACCATAATATGTGGCTGTTCTGCACATTTTGGCATGAATATAACAGTACAATGATCAATGTCTCAAAAAACTGCTTTTATAACATCCAAACAGCATTTGGAAATTGGCATTCAACCTCAATATCTTGTCTAGGTCCGAATATCTAACACATCCAAACAGAAAATATTGACATTCAATCTCAATATCAATATCCTGGATATTGCATATTGAGCCCAATATAATGTCTAGCCTCCCAATGCGAACATCCAAACGGAGTATTAGGATTTTTTTCTGGGACAGACTTCACAGTTTACAAGAACCAGCAAGCCAAGAGACAGGTGGGAGAATGAACATAATGAATGTTGCTCCATACCTCTGCAGCCTCAACCAAGTGCCCCTCGTCTTTGTATATCATCCCACAATGCGTGAGAGCACAGGCGTTGCTGGGGTCCACCTTCACAGCCTCGGTGAAGCACTCCAAGGCCTGCCTGAGCAGGCTTTGCGCCTGGAGGCAAATCCCTTTTCCGATAAGGGCCTCTACATTGGCGCCATCCTTCTCGAGCACGGTGCTGTACAACTGGAGAGCATCCGCAAACTTGTTGCGCGAGCGGAGGATGTTGGCATACCGCAACGCATCTGCCCCTTCCATCTGCTGCTGATGCTGCTGCTGCTTCACAGGGGGGGCAGGAGCGGCACCATTGCAGTCAGGAACGACACCGTTGCTCTCCTTCCCTTCGTGGGGCTCCATCCCTGGCTGCCCCATGAAAGAGGGGGAGAGACGCCTTCTCCTCTCTTTTTCTGCGAAAAAATGGCATCAAGAATTTGAGCTGCGTATAGTACCAGCGTACGGAAAACGCATCGAGAAAAGGGGAAAGAATCTGGAGCCAAATGCGCGTAGACTATAAAAAGACCAGACTTTGTTTGGACTAGCGCTAACTTGCGCTGAAAAGTCGCGGCTTCTTTGCGAGAAACTCGGGACGGAAAGAACACTAGAGGTCGAATTCCAGAACCCTAGCCTCGAAACGACGAAATTACGCAAGCAAGACTTCAGAACACGCCCAAAGAATCCTCCAAGAACACACGCACGCCAAGGAAAATCGCAGCCGAATAGGGCGCGCGAAGTGAAAGAATCCAGCGGGAGTAGAGCAGCACGCACGGCGGCGCGCTCGCCTTCCCGAGAAGCGAGAACCCTAGGTAGGTAGACCCGTTGCGACGGGGGAGGGGGAGGGGGAGGAGGGGCTCACATTGGAGGGCGGCGCGGAGCACCGGAGCGGGGAGGCGCGAGATCATGGCGCGGCAGGACGGTCCCGTGCCCCCGCCCCGGGTACCGAGAGGCGGAGCGGTGATCGCCGCCGAGGGCGGCGGCGGCGGCGAGGGTTTCGGCGAGGTGGAGGAGGAGGAAGGAGAGGGGAACGGACCTAGCTCAGGCAGCAGTGGAATTTTCTTTCTGCCTTTTTTTCTTCCCTTTTACGCTTTCACCGCGCGTGCGTGCGCTGGCTTTGAGCTCAGGGCCCTTTTGTACCTGCAACCGGGCCGGGCCGGCATGGGCTGGACTTGAGTGCGGCTTCCTTTTTCTCATCTCTTTCGGCCGCCTGCCAAACCTGCCACGCCCTCTAGTTTTTTCGCTTTATTCCTTTCCGTTTTTCGATACCTGTGGTGTCATAATGTACTACCTTCAAAATAGCAGGCTGTAATCTGTAGCTTTCGGCAACTCTTCATGTGGAATTTATGTGTCTGCAGTGGGCATTCAGGGCGTAATGAAAGTCCTTTTCTGAGATGGAAAATTAGGCAATGCTTTACCTTTGTCACTCGTTTTTTCTTTTAATCTTGATCACGACATACCTTTTTTCTATGGATATGAATTGTTAGAGAAAACACCAAGAAATAGACAAATGTATGACATATTTCTACTGTCTTCATCGCCGAAGTGTAGGCCAGAAGAAAATAATCATAGTTTCCACTGCCAAATATTGCTCCGTACATCTTGTATTCATGTTCGAACGCATACAAAACTATAATTCTATTGTCACATTTTCTAGCGTACTTCCCTACTGTAGGCCAAAACAATTTTACAGAAAGTTATCCTATGTAAATGACACTATCAAACCCTGTTTAGATGCAAATTATTTTCAGTATAGCAAGTTTAATATAAACCTGTTTTTATAGTTATAAACACTTTGAGGTGTTTTGGTATAGGAAAAAATACTAACTTGGTGTCCTCACTTCACAATCCACCACATTTGTAACCTCGAAATGTTAGACCAGATTCAAACAAATTTCAAACATAGTTAAAATTAGACCAAAATTCAACTTTTGATATATCAATTCAAACATAATTCTCAAAAATTTGGATGTTCATGCGAGATCCGAACTTTTCTGTGGTCGAACTTGAAAACCTACTCGTTCTTATATATGATGGTTGGGAACTCAAAAGTATGGTTTCATTTTCCAGGAAAATAGCAATGTGGGTTGTTGTTATGATTTTTTATATTAAGTTATCCATGTCTAACGAACTAACTAACTTTTTTCGCTTGTTATGTAACAACTGGTCTGGATGGTGATGAGTTTTTTAGAGCTTTAGTTTAAATGGTTTTTTTATGTTTTGATACATCATAAGACTTGTAACTCGTTTGAGAACCAAAATGGAAATTTGAAAAATAAAGAGAGATGGAGGACACAGAAAAACTAGGGAAAACAAGAATATTATAGAAAGTTACTACGAAATGATAAATTGCAAAAAAAATGTTAAAAATGGATTGTATTATGTTCTCACGTGATTCTCTAGAACTTTCCGAGTCCTCAGAATCTATACGATTTTTCATTGACAATTCTAGAACATATGTTATCGTGTTTTCATTTATATTTTTTCAACAAAATAATTATTTTCTCAAATGTGCGAAACTATCAACACGTAATTGTCACAACCTCTCTGGAACAAGATATAGACATTACGACTTATGAAAGTTCTAGGTGCAAATATTAACGTGTAATATGTCTGAGTTTATGAACAAAGATTAAATTTAAAACATAGATGGGGACTAAAAAGTCTAAAACAAGTACAAGACACACACTTTTCAAAACCAATATGCATGATAAAACTCATGACAAAATGAACATTGTAATAAGAGGGACACCCTAACATATTTCCGTATTCCCACATAGAAGAAAAACTTCACTTTTGGATTTGAAACAAGTTTCAGAAGATATATCTAAAGTAGATGGTGATTGTTAGAGAAACTCTTCTTCATAAGTGCCTAGCATGAAGGTTATGACTGGTAGTAGAAGTCTTTTTTATTTCGAGATAGAGTTTGTTCCTGAACCATTTATCCCTATATCTTTAGTTTTTTAGGCAATCATGATCCCCCTTCCTCGAGGCTCTCCAAAAGTTTATTCGAATAAGATACCCAAACTTGGAAACGCGAGGCACACCGTAAGATTTGTCAGTCTATCAAAGTTTTTTTTAAAGGACAATCGGAGACTTAGTGCCTTACATAATGTGGTAGGTCGTGAGGGCGGGTGGTACCTGGGATAATTGACATATTGGAACAATGGTTGTACAATTCATGTAGATCAGGAGAGCAGTCCAGAAATGTGCCTCAAATGTTCGAAAATGAAATTCGTTTCATTAGCGTTTGGGTGCCTTACTGAAAGGACAAGGATGTCGCCTAGAGGGGGGGTGAATAGGCGAATAAAACTTTTCCGGTTTAGGCTTGCTAATTGCGGAATAAAACTAGGTGTTTAAATTAACAAGCCAACAACCTAAATAAACTAGGCTCACCTATGTGCACCAACAACTTATGCTAAGCAAGACAAGCAACAAGGTGATAGCAATAGAATACTTCAAGCACGAAGGCTATCACAATGTAAAGTGCATAAGTAAAAAGCTCGGGTATAGAAATAACCGAGGCACGCGGAGACGAGGATGTATTCCCGAGTTTCTCCTTGTTAAGGGAGTACGTCTCGTTGGAGAGGTGTGAACCAACACAATGGTTCAACACCCACAAAGGTTTCACCTTCTTCTCCGATGAATCGCACCACAAAGGTTTGGTTCACCTTCCACTATCGGAATCCTTCGAGGCGGAAATCCGGAGCCTTTCAACAACGATCCGGGGCACAACCCACAACGGGATTGGGGGCTCCCGAACAGCTACAAGTGACCACACAAGGGTCTCAACCACCACACGGACGTCTAGGGTCCAAAGACCCAAGAGTAACAAGTTCACAAGCTTTCAACTTCCACGAATCTTCGTGGAGAGCACACCGATGCACCAAATGCCAAAGGCAAGAGCATAAGTGCTCAAATCCTTCACTCTCAAATCCCACCACAAGCAACTAATGCTTATGGGGGGAGAAGAGAGGAAGAACAAAGTAGGAGAAACACCAAGAACTCCAAGATCAAGATCTACTAGGTTCCCCTCATTTAGAGGAGAGATGGATTGGTGGAAATGTAGATCTAGATCTCCTCTCTCAAATCCCTCAAAGATATGCAAGAATCATGGGAGGAATTGGGAGAGGGGCAAGCTTTCCAAGGTCAACAATGGAGGAGAGAGAGGGGGGAAAACGTGCTTGGAAGAGCTAGTTAGCTGAAGGTAGGTGGAGGGGTATTTATACCCCTCCCAGAAAAAGAGCCGTTGCAGCCAACTTAGTCCGGAGACTCCGGTCGGGGAGGCCGGAGACTTCGGACCAAAAGGGCGGAGACTCCGGACGCAGAAAGTCACGAAAAAGCCGATGCAGAAAAACTCATACCGGAGACTCCGGACCACGAGGGCCGGAGACTCCGGACGGGCGGAGACTCCGGGGATACTCCGAACCAACTCCGGACGCTATACCGCAAGCGCCGTCCGCGGGGCACTTCGCTCCAAAACCAGGGAGGCCGGAGACTCCGGCCCTAAGCACCTCTGAGGCCGGAGACTTCGGACAAGAAAAGCAACACAGAACAGCAAATCCTGAAATGCAATAACTTTTGCAAGGAAGCTCCAAATGAGATGAAACCAACGAGGTTGGAAAGGTACAGAAATATTAAGGGTCACAAATATAGAGGAGATAACACACGTGGGAGGTGTGGACCTTATCTCGAGGAGGACCGGTAATATTTCCAACACCGAGAACGCAACAAGTTTTCCATCCGGACTCCGTTTTCAATGATCTTGGGCTTGCTCCGAAGATAATCACAAGCACTACAAGATCATGCATATACACATCATCGTCCATCATGTGAGGAGGATAACACAAGAGGAGAGTTTGACCTCTCTACAAGAGACGAACCGGTAAAACCTCCAACATCAAAAACACCACAAGATATCCAAATGAAATCCGTTTTTGATGAACTAGAACTTGGTATGGAGATGAACACAAGCTCTAAATTCTCACATGAATAAAAGCCAAATAAGAACCAAGAAAGATGATATGCCAAATATGCAAAGGTTTGAGCTCTCCATAAAGATGCGATCAAGTTACTCACTTGAGAGCCCCTCTTGATAGTACGCCGTCTATCCTATAACCCGGTCTCCAAACTAACAACATGAGACCGGTAAAATAGAAACCCTATCAAGATCATACCTTTGCCTTGCGCAATCCACTTGAGCTAAATGATGACGATCTTGACTCTCTCAAGTTGGAACACCTTTCTTGATTGTGCTTGCTAGCACATACTTAATGGAGACTTCTCCAAATGCTCCCCCATACTCCATTATGGGAGAGCCTCGCTAAGCTCCGTCATCATGTAACCACTTGCGCTTCATATTCTTCTCTTGATATAGATGATGGCTTGGAGATAAACATGAAGTTCACTCAATCTTCTTTTCCAAGCCATGCTTGCAATAAGCTCAACTCTACACATGACCATTCTTCATATAAACCCTTGAATAGAGCATTGATCATCATGTAATCTTCTAGAGTCCAACACATGAACTCCAATCTTTACCTATGGACAAGATCTACAAGTATATCTCAATGCAAACATTAGTCCATAAGGATTGTCATTAATTACCAAAACCACGCATGGGGCAACACATGCCCTTTCACTTACGCCGTCGGGTTGTTCTACAAACCTCTTCATTTGACTAGTCAAACGAGATTAAGCAAGCTCACGTGGCAGAATTGCGCACCTGAAAGGACAAGGATGTCGCCTAGAGGGGGGGTGAATAGGCGATTAAAACTTTTCCGGTTTAGGCTTGCTAATTGCGGAATAAAACTAGGTGTTTAAATTAACAAGCCAACAACCTATATAACTAGGTTCACCTATGTGCACCAACAACTTATGCTAAGCAAGACAAGCAACAAGGTAATAGCAATATAGAATACTTCAAGCACGAAGGCTATCACAATGTAAAGTGCATAAGTAAAAAGCTCGGGTATAGAAATAACCGAGGCACGCGAAGACGAGGATGTATTCCCGAGTTCCTCCTTGTTAAGGGAATACGTCTCGTTGGAGAGGTGTGAACCAACACAATGGTTCAACAACCACAAAGGTTTCACCTTCTTCTCCGATGAACCGCACCACAAAGGTTGGTTCACCTTCCACTATCGGAATTCCTTCGAGGCGGAATCCGGAGCCTTTCAACAACGATCCGGGGCACAACCCACAACGGATTGGAGGCTCCCGAACAGCTACAAGTGACCACACAAGGGTCTCAACCACTACACGGGCGTCTAGGGTCCAAAGACCCAAGAGTAACAAGTTCACAGCTTTCAACTTCCACGAATCCTCGTGGAGAGCACAAACCAATGCAACGAAGCAATGGCAAGAGCACAAGGCTCAAATCCTTCACTCTCGAATCCCACCACAAGCAACTAATGCTTATGGGGGAGAAGAGAGGAAGAACAACGAAGAACACAACAATGGAACTTCAAGATCAAGATCTACTAGGTTCCCCTCACTTAGAGGAGGAATGGATTGGATGAATATGTAGATCTAGATCTCCTCTCATTTTCCCTCAAAGATATGCAAGAATCATGGGAGGGATTGAGAGGTAGGCAAGTTTTTCCAAAGTCAACAATGGAGAGAGAGAGGGAAAAAACGAGCTCAAAAAGGGTTGGGGAACCGTTGGGAAGAAAGCCCCTTAAATAGGTTCCCCCAAAAAGTGACAGTTGGCAGCGCAGGGAGGCCGGCCTGGGGGCCGCCAGCCACCCAGACAGCCGACTGGGAGCCGTGACATGGTATGCCTATCGGGTACCCTACCATGAGGGTACCTGGTGCACGTATCGACTAGGCCCAACTATCAGAGCCTACATGAGCCCATGAAGGGAGGCCCACGAAGATGAAGTATCCTCCAAGTTTGGCGAAGCAATAGTTTGGTTTAGAGTTTCCTTACTTGTAAATCGAGTCGGTTACGAACACCCGGGACCCAGCCTATTATTTAAGGACTGGGAGGGCCATCGAACCAGACAACGAACCACCAGAGCCACAAACCCTAGCGAGATCGACATCTCGCCGGATCCTTGTAACCGACATATTGACAAATCAATAACAGACAGCAGGACGTTAGGGTGTTACCTCCACACAGGGCCCTGAACCTGGGTAACAAATCTTGCCCTGCTTGTCAGCCGACGATACTTCCAGCTCTACCACGTTCTCTCCCCATATCATAACCTAGGACCTTAACATGGGTCTTGATGAGTCTAAACCCCTCGTCAAGTGGCGCCGTCAGTGGGAAAGAATAGCGCTGGACTCGAAGTTTCGCCCGTCCCAACAGCAAACGGCAAATCGCCGATCACACCACAAACGGCAACACGCCGATCTCATCTGCAAACGGCAACTCGCCGGCCATGTCTGCAAACAGCAACTCGCCGATCCAGACGACACACGCGACTCCGCCTATCCACTCGAAAAGCGGCGGCCTGTCAGCTTCACCCGCAAAAAGCGCATCGCTCTTCCAATGAATTTCAATCCGCACTCGCCAGAGCTTCAGGAGGCGTTTTCCGGCCTTGATTCAGGTTTGAGTTTGACTGTTGAGCATTCAATTTTTCGTAAACAATCTTTGGCACGCAGGACTCAGCAGATCCGCAACAACTGCGCTGGGTGCACTCGAGGCGCCGTCGACTGCGCTCGCGCCGCACCCATCGTCGAATCCTGAAGCCTGCACGCCCGCAACAACCATGTCGACCGGCGAGCTCGATAGGTTCATGATGACGGAACTCCAAGGCGAGGAAGCAGAATCAGCATACAACACAAGCAACATCGACTTCAACCTACCACTCGACGAGAGTTTCGACTGCGGGATCTCCCTCGATGACTTCTACACTTCTACGAGCCCGCGATTCATAACGACAACAACGTTGACTCGGAGATCTTCACCAACACCACCTCGACTCAAAATCCGTAATGCTTCGCCAACACCGAGATGAGCAAAGGTGATGAGCACATCGACAACGAGATTCGCCTCGAAGATCTACTCGATGAACACACTGGCTCTGACATGAGCCTCGATGGCGATGTCGAGTCCATGACTGGAATCGACAGCACATACACCTGTCCTCGGGTCACGCCCCATCAGGTCTACGTGGCCTTCACCGCAGAATCATCCGCAGACGCTGCCCGCTCGCAGGCCTGCACAATTCCCATGCACGGTAACCATGCCAGATGGGGTCACAACCTTGACAATCACGGAGGAGATGGCAGCAAAAGCAGATAAAGTCATAAAGGAGTGCACTATGATGCCGCCAAACTCCACCCCAGAGGAGATGTTACCTTCCAGTACTTCAACTGGCAGGAGTCAATTCGACTGCAAAACTACCAAGCGACGCTCGAGGACGCAAAAGGCAAGCCAGCCTCTCGAGTGCCCGACGAAGGGGAGCAATCCCTCGGGTCCACACAGCAACCAACCCCTCGACCTAGGTCGCGGTTGGCAAGCCTTCCAGAACATGAAAGGGTAAGCAATCACCGTAACCTGTCGTTCATGACAGAGGACGCTAACGTAATCCCAGTGCCCAAAACTGCTGCGTGCATTATTCTCCGTAGGTTACCTCAAGGCAATACAACCTCCGCGAATGACCCTAACGCAGCCCTGCATCGCCAACAACTCAAATCGCTAGCCCTAGCTGCACAGGCTATACAGCCAAAACAAACTCCAGCAAGGGATCGCGATCACGACATAGTCGACTCACGACACGCAGCACATCATCGCAGTGGTCGCAGCCACCACTCGATGAAGGAAGGAGAAGCACGCGCCGCACAGGTCCAGCTGGAGGCAGGTCTCGAAGATCCTAAAGCAGCGATTCATACTCTGATCGCGAACCAGAGGCATGCGGAGCATTGTGCTTCACTCGACGCATCCGTGAGACGCGGATGCCCAAACGGTTCAAGTTGACAGGCGAGCAACCCAAGTACAACGGTCGCCAAGAACCTTCTGGGTGGCTAGAAGATTACAGACTCGCCGTGGCATGCCAGCGGGGCACGAACACCACGGCGATGCAGTACATACGACTTAGCTCGAAGGAACTGCCCGCGACTGGCTCAAATCACTCCCTCCATCATCATATGACTCGTGGATGATTTCCGCAGAGACTTCATCAAAAACTTCGAGCCTCTGTGTGAGCGCCCGAAGACATTCGAGGAATTAAGGACATGTACTCAACGATCAGACGAGTCGCTGAGATCATACATACGGCGGTGGACCGAAATACGCAATTCGGTTGGCAAAGTGTCAGAAGACAGTGCCA